>JAVMSB010000209.1:0-56128 GCA_031761475.1 Penicillium pancosmium | reverse complement strand
CCCCAAATCAGAGATCGAGGAAGAGAGAGAGAGACAAAGCATGGAAGGAAGAAGGATGCTAATGTGAATGTTGATGCAGTGCTCTATCTTCTTCGGTGGCTAAACACCTTTACCGTCAAGTTTACCTTGAGGTTACCTCATGGACGATAAGTCATTACGAAACAACTGGGAGGCAAAGAACGACATATTGCTCAGAGGAAGCTGCGATGGTGTTATGGATCGGTTCACTACAAAGCGATGGCTATTAAGCGCATGGGAAAATTCATGATTCAATGTATAGTACAGGAGATTGAGTAAATTTTACACAAATCGAAACACCAACGCTTGCTCCGAACCCAACCCGCGGGGTCCTAGAATGCATGATCTATAATATAAAAAAAAAGATGAAGGTGAAGGTGAAGGAGAGAGGGGGTATCGGATATCACAGCTTGGGCTTCATCTTGCCGCCCAATTTTCCAAGACCCTCGTCAAGCTCTTTCTCGCGCTGCTCCTCACTGGAGAGCTCAGGTTCAAGTTTTGAAGTGGTCTCGATTTTTGCTGGTTGGCCATCCTGGGCCTGAGCTGCGGCCGGGGCAGCCTCATCCAACTCATCAATCGCAACCCAAAGGCGCTCCGGATCGCGCAGATAGCGTAGACTTTTCATGGTATAGGGATCAATAGAGAAGCCTTGCTGTTCCATCGCCTTGATTGAGGCAGCTGTCTGCGGAATATTCTGCGCATTGGCGTAGCCATTGATGATGACATTCCAAGTCACGTCGTTGTATTTGACATTGTGCTTGGCCATCATTTCCTTGATCTTGTCCGCCGCGCGAGGCTGTCGGTTGAAGATAAAGGCACTAAGAAGTATGGTCCAAGTGCGCATGGAAGGTTTGACATGATAGGGGGTCTTGTTCTTCTGTTTCGCAGACGAACTATGCAACATGTCTTCCACGAGTTGGATACACAGTCTGAGTCCGCGCGGATTGCTTCGAAGCGCGATTAGAAATTCATTATAGGTGTGATCGGTCTTTGCCAAGGGGGAGATCAACGGGTGTCCTTGCGCCACAAGCTGACGAAATTGGGCATAGATACGTTGAACATTAGAAAAGCGGTTCTGACAGCGGAAAAATGTCGCAATCATGATATAGAGCGCGATAGGGGAAGGGGGGAGGTCAGACCCTTCGCGCGGTGTGTAGTGAGGCGGAATAATAAGAAGCTCTTTGAGTGGTGTAATGTCGTGGAGTTGGTTGTACAGGTCAAGCATCGCATAGAAAACACGTGAAGGGTCGGCGTCCGCGTCCATGTACTTGGTTGTGAAAATGTAATGGGAATGGAAGATCTTGCTCGCAAGGTAAGGATTCTCACGGAGTTCATCCTTTGAAGCGATATCGTGGATCAGGGAGTCAACTTTGGCTCGATCTCCGCGCGAAACTGCATCCTTCATGAGTGTGGTATATGTGTATGCGTCGAAGGTATGATCGTGGCCCTTCATGAAGTGCAAAATGTCATTGCCAAGCTGGGGATCACCAGTCTTGAACGCATTGGAAAGGACGACGTTCATCATATCACGGTCTGGCCGAACTCCCATCTTCAACAGTCGTGGAAGAATATTGAAATTGCGCCCAGCTGAGCCATCTTGCACCGTGTCCAGTGTCAAAAGCTTGCAGCAATGTCGCATAACTTCATCCGAGTGTATCGTCAAGCCGTCGTCTTGCTTTTGTGGGATGAATTCCAAAGCCTGAAGTGCCCGCTCCACGTCCGCCAGTTCCGTAAATCGCCACATAAAACACAATGCCGTTTCTGCACTTATCCGGATGGATCTTTCCTTAACAATCCGGAGGGCTGACAAAACTCCATCATGGCTAGCTCTTCGAATATAAAGTCGGGGGGCTTTCTGGGTCACAGAGACAAGGGGCCAATCCCGCGGGTCCAAACATGTCTCAACCAGAGACTGGTAATTGTGGCTGCCGCTTTGCCAGTCTTTCAGCCAGGTATCATAGTGAAAGTTGTCCAAATAACGAAGACAGTCATAGACCATGGTGAAGTTTGGTTTGTCCTTGCATTCGGTTGTGACAATCAGGAAATCGGGAAGTCTCTCGGGTTCATGCTGCAACAACCAGATAGCCAAGCGCTGCCAATGTGATGCTTTTTCGGTCCGGTGCATCGCGTTCCAAGTTTCTCGAAAGCTACCACCGCAGTCTGTCTGGATCTTCTCGAGTATTTCCTTTCCGGTATCTCTCAATGCTGGCAGCGCACTTTTATTCTGAATCTCATGTTCATATCGATTGGCCAGGTAGACTTCCTTGTAGGCAGCTCTCCATTGCTGGAGTCCCAGTTCCCGCGAGTAGAGTGAATTGCCCTGAATAACAGTCGCAAGGTACAATTCTCTGCTACTCAATGGTTTATGTCGAAGTCGGATTTGAGCATTGAGGCGGCGAGTGACAGAGTGAGCGAGTTTGGACGAGACGCCTTGTGAATGGAGGATCTTTCGGGTCGCTTTTTTGGATATCGACCAGGCGCCCGGCCTCCGGAGGCCTCGTGAAGCGCTGCTTGGGTTGTAGGTGTCAGGATCATGTTGATCGGTTGTCGTATTGGTCGCCTCCGCCTCCCCAAGATTCTGTACTTCGCCGTCCCCGGTGGGTACTGTAATCGTGTGCGAAGGGGAAAAGTTGTTCGATTGTGACTGATCGGTCGCTAGTTTCTGGAATTCCAAGCTGGAGTCTTGGTTCAATGGCGCAGATGTTGAGGCATGGACTATGTTGGCTATGCGAGATGTCTGCGAGCCCCGGGGCAAGCAGCCAGGACTACCGCTTAAGCGCGGCCCCAGTAGCCCATGAGCCCGTGACCGGGCGAGCCTTTGCGCACACAGTAACATTCAGGAGCCTGTTGTCACGCGCATGAGGAGTATGCGCAGATGATTTCAAGGTTCAAGGTTCAAGTTCGAAAAAGAAAGGACGGAGCCGGCAAGCGGAGAGCAGAGCGGAGGCCGATTTTGCAGTGCGCCGCCGCCCCATCGTTATCGCCCGCTCTTTTGCTCCTCACCAACTGGATCTACTTTTTTTTTCTTGTCTGGCGCGGAGGACTCTGGGGATCACTCAAGGTCGATTCCACTTCTCAATATCTTCCATCTTCTCATCCAGCTTGTCACAATCATGTCATCCAGCCACGCATCTCTAGATGCGGCGTCTAACGATCGCAAAGCCCGCCTGGCGAAGCTCGCAGCATTAAAGCGCAAGCAACCCGAGACCGACGACACATTGCCAGACGCCGATGCCGATGGCGATACGAATATTGAGGACTCCGGAGCCTCAGAAATGACGACTAAATACCTCTCTGGTCGCAACTACGACGCCGAGACTCGCGGCCCCAAGCTTGGTTTCGAAGAAGGCCCCCAGGAAGGCAAAGTCACGGTCGAAACACAAGCAGCTGAGATTGAAGAGGCTGTAAAACAACAAGCACAAAAGGACGATTTGGCCGATCAACCCATCGACTTGTTCAAGTTACAACCGAAGAAACCCAACTGGGATCTGCGCCGAGATCTCGATGAGAAGCTTAAGATTCTCGATGTGAGGACCGAAAATGCGATTGCCAAGCTGGTTCGACAACGGATAGAAGGTGCTCAGCGTGCGGCGAAGGAACGAGGTGCCGGCTCCAATGGTGACGATCAAGGGGAGGAAGTGGGGATTGAGGGCGAAGCTCTTGTTGAAGGAATTCATCTACGTGAGCAGGAGGAGAATAAGGATGAGGATACGATTTGAAGTTGATACCCGATATTGCAGGACGATAGGCACCGGTTGAATCTTCCGCTTATGATTTCTTATTTATCTTTGTGTTCTAAGCCATGTCCATCCAGGATCTATATCTTTATCTTTTCTTCTTTGGCACCTCTGATTAGGACCAGGCCATTCTGCAAACATGAAAATTGGCGTTGAAAAAGGCTTGCACACTGGGATGTATGAATATGCTATAGTAATACAATTGTTCCAACTAATTGGAGTGGTGAACCATGAAATCATGCATTATGTGTTCACCAAGAACGAAAGTGATGCGCCGTATGAAAGACCTTCCCAAATATCCAGCCTTAAAACTCCCATTTTTGTACTTCCTCTCATATCTTACCGTCCAACATTCATGGACTGAGTTAATGCCAGACGCTTGCTGTATGGACTCATGCTGCGTTGGCGAGGGGGGCCCGGCCGCCCTCGAGGCTCCTGTTTGGGTCGTCCTCCCTGTGTTTGGGTGGGCGGGTTTTCTCGATCTCGGTAGGAACGTCGACCGGAGCGGTCCTGCTTGGCCTCGGGTGTCATTGAACGGCGCTCCTTCGCTGGCCGAGGGCTTTCTGCGCTTCGGCTGCGCCTTTCTCGTCGAGAGTCTTGACCCTCCGAGTCACGCTTTCTTCCACGTTGCTCCGGACTGCTTTCCCGGCGTCGTCGGCGAATGTTCCGGTCCTCAGTCCACTCTCTGGACCTGGATCGGTGCCTTGCGCCTGGTGAGTAAGAAGAAGCGGAATAGCTGTCTGCCGAATCACTATATCTTCTTTTCCGAGACTTAGATGCGGCTGGGGACGCTGAGTTTCCTTTGTCGCCTCCACCGCGTGAGCTTCTAGGAGCAGGTGAGCGTGAAGCAGAGCGGTTGGTTGATACGGTTGAAATCGAGTCAACCGAGTGTGTAGAAAGCGATCTTGCTCGCTTGGGCGACTGTCCAGAGCCACCTTGTCCATCGAGAT
The DNA here is from genome assembly GCA_031761475.1 of Penicillium pancosmium. Lineage (NCBI taxonomy): Eukaryota > Fungi > Ascomycota > Eurotiomycetes > Eurotiales > Aspergillaceae > Penicillium > Penicillium pancosmium. The sequence goes on along the minus strand of JAVMSB010000209.1, from coordinate 51,423 downwards.
CTCTCTTTCGACCGCGCTCCTCATCCCGCTTTGCCAGGATGCCATCCGCTACGCCGTTGCTGTTCTGGGTTAGCTTTGCAATTGACGGATCCGTGGGCATGGTTTCGGCTAAATTGAAGACATACGATTCAAGCAAAGTATTGGGGTTTTCAGTTGAAAGCTTCGGCATCAGCTTGGGGTTAAGCAATTGCTGAGTGCGCGAAGGTCGAGGCTTATATGGGCGGTCTTGCGCGGTTCCTTTGCATTCATAACTGTAGTGCCGTGCATATGATGTCAGTACATCAGCAATCCGACGCGAGGCAGGTCGGGGTCACATATCTCGTTGTAGGCATTTCTGGCATTGCGTCGTCGGCGAGGCTTTACTGGGGCCTCGCATGCCCGGCGCATTTCGATAACGGTTCATAGCGACTGGTTCCAGTCGCGATCGGCGGGGGAACAAATGCCAAATCAAACAATAAATCCTATCTCTCGCGTCGACAGAATAGATCGTATACCAGTGATGACAACAGTGAGAGATGAAGGTTAACTAATTCCATCGCCCCGCGGCTGTTCCGCTGGGAAATTGTCAGGCGCGCGGTAAAGGCGGGCAGGCGCGGCAAAATGGCCCACGAACCTTCGGGCGTTTGAAGAATAAGAAATCCAAACTTCCAACGCTCCTTCTCTTCAGGATATCCATTTGCGCCTGGTTGTCTCCAGCTGCGAGTGTCATCTTCATCGGATTCTCGTGTGGTGTGCTGTACGATTTTTCTCCCATCCCCCCACCCAAGTCGGACACCCAACCCCATCTCAATCCAAGGTCTATCGCCCAGACTATGAGCCAGCTTTGATATGTAAGGCCCGCTTGTTTCTCCCAGTTCTACCCTTTCGACTAGGCCTATGCCAATTTTACAGTCCTGGGGCCATACGACATCTCACTAGTACCGCTTCTAACGATACTCTTCTTACAGCTTTCCCTCATGGCGAAGGCCCTTTACCAGAGATATGTCTTTCTTTTTGAGCTTGTGTGAAGCGGGATACACCAGTGACTTCATTACCATTCAATCGTACATTTCTGTTTGTGTGAAATCTGCCATTTACTGAAGTATACGGCGTCTCGGTCTCACTTTCCATTGCCTTCGTGGAATCCTTTCAAGAACTTGTGACATCCCGCCAGGTCTGCGTTGATATGGCACCAAACACTACATCCGGAGAAGACGCCCATTTCTCCTTTGCAAACGTATGATCTCTGTACAAGCTCTGCCTATGGTTATGGAGTTGAAGGCTAATCTATGTCCCGTCTTTGTCAGATTTCTGCGATGCCCGTTTCCCTCGAATCTCAGTCGTCCCCGGCTTACGACGACAGCATCCATTCTCAGCCTGCAATCGACTCCGTCGGTCTAGAAAATCACCATGCTGGTGTTCCTTTGCCCCAACCCCATCTTCCACATACCATGAAGCAAGCGAGCTCCCTGAGTGACCCTTGCATTGACGGCCTTAGCCGAGCGGTCCAGGATATCGATATCACTCTGCGGAAAGAACAAATCGGTTCTGGTTTATCGTTGGATAACCAAGAAAATGGCATCCTCAAACGAGAAAACTCCTTTGATGATGACCGCACCCATCTTTCGAATTCATCGACGAAGATGACGAACTTCGACTCAAAGAGCCTAGCCTCTGTTACAACATTTGCTATGGATGAGAAGGATTCAGTTCGGCCCGATGATAGTGCCAGTGTGCAAGCTATTGATGATGAGGAATCTTTCTCGGGCCCCGCATCTGGCGCTCCAAACTCCACTACAGGGTCCGAGGCTGGAGGACGAGGATTTCGAGATCAGTTCCGCGAAGGGAGTGCATTGCGCCCTCGTGGTATTCTCCCAGTCCCTGGGCCTCTTTTCAATGATGGTAGTCAAAGGGGTGTGGAAGCTATTCCCCCAGACTCTGTTTCGAACAATTTCATTGTCCCCGCCAATTCTGGAAGTAATTCAGATGGCTCCAGCCTGCATGGTCTTCCAAAAGAGCCCGATGAAAAGCTTGTGGAAGCCATGAAGTCTCCGAAGGACCGACTACTAATTCTTCAACTTGAGGAGAAGATCCGCAGTTTCATCAAAGACTCTGAGTAAGCCCCTTCAACAAATCTCGGACCCCATCTGAAGGGCATCCATCGGATTGACGCTAACCTTAATACTCAGAGAACAATCTTTGGAACTGCCCCCCTCAAACGCATTTGGTCGCCTTCTTGCACATAAACTTGGAGATTATTACTATTTGACACACTTTGTGGATAACAATGTGACGTCTGTTCGACTTCATCGAACTCCCTACTGCAGACTGTGAGTTTTTTTCCACATGAGTTTGGTATAGTCAGCGGTATATAGTGCTGACTTCCTCCAGACCCACACCTCTATCTGAGATATACGCCTCCAGTAATACCACCCCACCCCCAGTCGTCCCTGCTATGAAGATCATGCGCCGAGCGGACCTGGAGCGCGCTTCAGGTGAAGGCAGTGTTGGGGCGAGCTCGTCTGCCCCATCCAAGGCAACGTCCGAAACTGGGGACAGCGGCTTTGACGGCGATCGTGCGGGTTCTTCTTCCGGTGCCACTCCTGCTAAGGACCGACTGGCACTAACTAGAGAGGAACGCGAAGCCAAATACCACGAAGTGCGCGAAAGAATCTTCCGCGATTTTCCAGAAAGTGCCAAGTCAGACACCGGCGACTCAAACCCGAATATGTCGAGATCGAGTTCTACGACAGGACGCAAAAAGAACCATAGACAGCGAAATCCGAATGATGACGGCTTTGAAGCCCGTTCCCAGTTCAATGCCTACTATCCAGGAGCCCAGTACACGAATGGCTCGATGTCATACAATGGTACTATGGGCGATGGGTATTCCGCCAACCCGGTTCCCTACCTGGTTGGGCCTGGTGTACAACCACCCCCCGGTGGCTATGTGGCTGCAGGTCAGAACAACGGGATGCACCCAGGGCAAATGGGTATGAACAACATGTCCCAGTCCCAGTACCCGATGGCTGTTTCTCCGCAACTGGGCTCTAATGGCCCGTGGCAAGGAGGTAATATGCCGCAGCAGCAGCCCTATTCTTCTGGATACGCGTCGATGAGCCCATCCAACATGATGGGCCAACAGTCCGCAAACAAGCCTTCGCCGACAATGAACAATTACGCCATGCCCCAATCTCAACAGTACCAACAATCTCACAATTGGAACTCCACTCCCTACCCTGGCAGTGTTCAACAATCCCCGCTTCAGCGGAACCAACCACCTGTGCATTGGCCCAACTACCCCCAGCAACAACAACCCATGACTCCCAACATGGCTGCCAATCCTTACGCCCAGTTCCCTGGCCAGCATCTCAATAATGCCATGCAGAACCAAGCCGGTAGACCTGGGATGCCAGGAGCATATGAGCGATCCCAATCCCATTTCAACCCCCAAACCCGAGCATTCATTCCGGGCGGGGCACCACTACCACGACATGCAAATGCAAGCAGGGGAGCACAGCAGCCAATGCCATATGGCAATATGCAAGGAAATCTGCCTGCTCAGCCGCAATGGAATGGATACTCAGACCTGATGCAAGCCCGAGGTCAAGCCCAAGGCCAAGATCACTCATCCGTCAACACAATTCGCACCGCAAGCGTAAGCTCCCGGGATTCCATCGCGAAATGGGGCACCCCCTCACATCTCCCTCCCAAACCACCCCCATCCGAAGTCCCCTCCGAATTTGACCTCGGCGGTCGGACAGGCCCGGGCCCGGGTCCGGGACCAGGTCCATCTTCGTACCAGAGCAATGGAATTCCTGTACCTGGCGGTATGAATGGGCCTCTGGTTGTTTCTAGTGGAGCCGGTGCCCCCAAAATGAATTAAGACATCAATCTTATATTCTTTCTTTTTTCCCCTCCCTCTCTATGTGTGTGGCTCTTAAGTTGTTATATGCATCGTGTCGGTGTGCGTGTGTGTGATACAGGCTTTGGCTTTCGGACGGTAGTAAAGGTAGTCTAGTCTAGTCTAGTCATGATTTTATGCATGTCAGCTCGGTAGCGGTAGCTTGTACAGTTAGGACAATGCATGGCGATTCAGACGCCCGAATCTTTATCTGTAATAGTAGTATGTTTGCTTCGACTTTTAAGCCTCGTTGCTCCTTTCAAGTTGTCGTGTTTGATGTTTTCTTGGCTGCTCCAAGGATGTGTTGTACTAGTAATGAACTGGCCCGGATCTTTAGAGGTTTCGGGTGAATTCTATCTTTATATTGTATTCCAAGGTTTTACCTATGATTTATGGCAAGGTATGAGGATTCACTGTCGTTTGGCTAATAATGATGTACGTGTTCTGAAGGCTTGATATAATGTGGGTTTCGATACTTCTCTTTTATCCTCCAGGGCTTGTAGGGCAAGTTTATATATCTATGGCCCGGGGGCTCGGAGACGTGGTTCTCCACTGCAGTCGGTCGAACTTGAACTGTCGGATTTCAATGGAAGTGCATCCTTGGGCCGAGGCCTTACAGTTACATTCGTATCCTTTGGATCCAAGAGATACCACCAGTGAGCCTGTATATAAATACCTAAGGTGTATCTAATTGCTATTATTCCTAATAGTATCTCCTTGTTGTATCATCTACCTCTTATACCTAGGTATGTTCTAATTATCAAGCCTCGACCAACACATCCTATATTATCTTATGTATGTTTTCGAATGAGAACTAAAGAATGACATGGTCTAGATGAAGCTCTAATAACGAAATGTACAGCTTTAAATTAAAGCTAATATCTAGTTCAAAATGCGTGTCGTTCTATTTATCTGTGCGCTTGCTGTCGGAGTAGCAGTGGCTGCGCCTGGTGTGCAGGAGAAGACACCAACTGAGTCTCCGGCAATGTTACCATCAATATATCATATAATGGGATGTGATATGCAACTCATTATACTGAGAAAATGGTTCATTAACGATATTGATAGTGTACGACTAATTATCATTTTTATCTAAGGGTTTGATTCCTTGAAATACGGCAGCTGATGATTTCGGGGTTCTTTAGACTGAGTCTGTGAGTGTTACTTGAAATGAAATGGCGCAGGTGTTTGATTACAGCAGCTGAGGAATATACAATATCTACAGCCGGTGAGTACTACCTACAATGCAATAGTACTATGAATGCAGGAATATGGGGACTGATTCAAGAAGACTCCAATTGAAACTCCGGTAAATTTGTCTTCAATTTATGATATATGTGGATAAGATATTGCAACTTGTTGTACATTGAAACTGATTCCTTGACTATTTGAATAGTGTAACAATGTCAGTGCTATCTTCATACAAGGGTTCAAGTTGAACTCCTTAAATACAGCAGCTGATATATCTCGGGATACCCTAGTCTGTGAGTGTTACTTAAAATGAACTTGAAGTGGTGCAGGTATTTGGTTACAGCAGTTGAAGAATATACGATATGGATAGCCGGTGAGTGCAGTCTTTACGAGAATGAAGTGAAGCTCCCTGAATGCGACAGCTGATGCATTTATATTATGCATAGTGGGTAAGTACTACCTCAACATGAAATTGTATGAATACGTGAATGGAGCAGCTGATGTGATTTTAATCTGGATAGGATGTGAATTTAATTACTGGGTTATATGTTTGAGTGCTTGAAATGTAGCAGCTAACCTATTCCTGAAAATGGATAGCCTGTGAGTACTGCCCTACATGGAGTTATATGTCTCTTTTATTGCAGCAGCTAATTTATCTATGATATAAATAGCGAGTGAGTGCTCCTCTTGATATGAAATCATACTTCTAGGACAAAGCAGCTGATTATTTTGTAGTCTGGTAGTGTGTGAATACTACCTTGATATGAAGGACCAACATGATTGAATTGCGGTAGCTGGTTTATTGACTATATGGGTAGCCTGTAAGTATTACTCTGATAAGGATACCTAATGACATGGATATACCAAGGTAGTAACTAATATATTTATGGATGTATAGGATGTGAGTGCTACATTTGAGGTGACACGGTGAAGCTTTTTGACTACCTATGCTGACATGATTTTGATCTGGATAGGATGTGAGTGCTACCTCTGAGTGATATGGTAGAGAGCTCTCAACATGCAGTAGCTGATCCATTCACGATACTATGTATAGCCTGTGAGTACCGCCCAACGTGGAGTAGTACGTCCCTCTTGACATAGCAGCTGACTTATTTATGATATATATAGAACGCGAGTGCCACCCTTGACATGGAGTAATAATACCTGAGCATATCAGTTGATGATTTTGTAACCTGAGTAGTGTATGAGTGCTACCTTACATGAAGGACCTACATGATTGAGTTGCAGCAGCTGAATCATTGGCAAATGGGTAGACCGTGAGTATTGTTCTGAGATGATTGCCCATTGACCTGGATTCAGCAGCTAACCTACTAAAACGGATGGATAGGACATGAGTTTTTGGTACCCTTGGCAAGTGGGGGTATAGCTGTTTCATGAAAGTAACGACTAACTCGAATGACTCTTGGCATTTCAAAGAACTTGAATGCCTAATGTGAGTATTGAGGCCTGAGTTCAAGTCTGCTACAGGTATACACACTCATGCAAACGCAAACTAGTGGCGAGAACTTGAATATGTAAGAGCACCCCCATCTTCAAATTTTGATTACACAACTCATACGACAACAATTTAGTTCAATGCTTTGACAAGCGCACGCCGTTCAACTTGTTTGACTCGACGGGGTGGAATGAGCTGGGGGCCTTTATCACGGAGTGCAAATGCGATTGTGGATGGTGGATCAATTCTTTCATTCGTAATATGGTCCCAGTATGGGTTTTCTCCTATGGCATAGGTTTTCCTATACATTTATACGAATGCAGGGACTATTTAGTATAGCATTGTCTTCTTCGCTCCTATTTAGCGAAAGGTCTTCTTAACTTCCCGTATAACACAATAACCTCAGGGCAGAGTACTATAGACTGCATTGGCGAACTTCGAGCCGCATAGGCCCCACGGGATGGTTAGACAGGGAATGAGATTTACCAACCCAAGATGTTGTCTCATTTTTAACCGGTATCTCCGCAGGCTTCCATTCAACGGTACTCGATATGCCGTCGACCGTTTGTCTATGTGGTGCCAGGAAACGGAGGCAGGGGACTTAGATCAAGGCAGCCAGGGTATTATAGCTAATGGTTGATTAAATTGAACACTGGACAGAAAATCTGGACATACATCAAAGTCTCGCCAAACAAACTCATAAGAGCCAAGTTGCAGGCTTCAAGTTCATCGTCTAACAGCAATATTGATGGCGGTGTACCTTTTCGAGTTATAGTATATTTTACAACGGTATCAAGTTAGATGAAAGGTATCGAATACTATCAAGTTTATACTGTACATGGGCTATGTCACATGAGCGCAGACGCAACAGAACAAAATGCCAAAGCGAAACTCCTATAAAAACAGGTAAAAAGAAAAGATATCAAAATCAAAAGGGGGGAGCAGGACAATAGTCAACAAGTCCCCCAACCCTCTACCTCGGCAGCAGAGAGAGAATACATGCAAGATGGTGACGTTGGCATTCAATGCAAGGCAAGGCAAGAGACCCTAGGGAGGGCTTAGCCTAAACCTTCAAATTCTCAACCTTCTTCGCCAACTCAGCAGCCTGCTTCTCAGACCTAACCGCCTCCTCAGCCGCCGCCAAATCCTCACTCTCAGCCAACTCCTCCTGCTCCTTCACAATCTTAGCAGCACCCTTCTTGTCCCCCACCTGCAATTTCCGAATAGCCTCCTCAAGCGCCTCAGCACCACCCTTCCGGAACCGAGTCACTTTCTCCACATTGAGCTTGGTGATGTTATGCAATTGGCCGGAATAACCCTCGCGCTGACGGAGGACTGTTCGTGCTGTCATGGCGAAGCGCATGTCCTTGGGTCCGTCGACCAGTTCGAGAATTGCAGAGGGCGCTTGGTCTGAGGGCTTGCGTTCGGGAATGGCGCCCTTGTCGCCCTGGGCTACTGAGTAGTATTCGAATTTTTGCTTTGGTTCGATGCGGAGGACGCGGGTGTAGCCGCCTGGTCGGTCGGCGTAGCGTTCGCGGAGGGGTCCGAAGAGTTTGGGGATGATTTGGTGTGGTTTCTGGAGGAGGTTGATTAGCATGGGTGGTCCTTTTTTCTCTCTTGTCTTGATCCCCAGGGGGTTGTGGTATGGTTTTCTTGAGAGCAATGCACTTGGGATATCATTGCTGGGGAGTTGCATTTCTAGCAATGCAATGCAATGCAATACAATTCAACCCAGAGGAATATCCGCGTGAATGCTTGCACTCCCGGGATTCGGTGGAACGTACATAGAAAATCTCCAGGGCCCGTCGCCGAGAGGCTTCCGAGTTCTTCTTTCCCAGGGTGATCAGTTTATCAGCCAACCGCTGAGCCTCCTTCGCCTTGTGCCATGTCGTTGTGATGGATTCGTTTTCGAAGAGCGAGGTCACCAGGTTGCGCAGCAGGGCCTGACGATGTGAAGACTTGCGGCCCAGGTGCCGGTATTTTCCTCCGCCGCCGGCCATTGTGTAGAGAGGGAGTGAAGGCGAAGAGAGGGTATTTCAAGTGAGTCGGAGGATTTGAGAATATCCTGACGGAGTGTGGTGGTGGTCAGTTCCTCAGACAATAAAAAGCAGAAGATCGCAAGTCGTCGGAAACGCGAAGGTCTAAAAGATTCGAGTTGACTTCGGCCAATCGGAGAGCTGCCACCGCCTTTGCCCGCCTCACCCGCCAGACTTTCTCGACATTTGCCATTGCGACATTAAGGCCTTTCTTTTACCAGGATTTCTACCAGTAGGAGATATTCAGACCTACTAGTCTCCTTATTTCTTCCACGCGCGACTTTTGACTATCCCCATCGCCAGCCAATCCCGGCCCCTGCTGGCACTCACCCGCGACTACCATGGGCTTCTTCATGGGCTTTGTATGTCCAGACTTACTTTAACCTCCTTCTCGAATGGAAACTAATTCTTCTTTCTTGCTCTTGCGCAATAGATTAGCGGATTCGCCCTCACCACTTCCGCCCTCTACATAACAGTCACCATACACCGCACCAACCGCCTCGAACAACGGCGCGTCATTCGCGACCAAGTTGAGCAAATAAATTGGCTCGCGAGGTCGACCGGTGCCTATGATCGTCGAAACCTCCCTGAGGATATTCCCCGCACACTGGAAGATCGCTTCCCACAAAGGGAGGGTCCGATTACCATCAAGGAAGTTCTCAAGCATCGGTGGAACACCGAGGTTGAGAAGTTGGCGAGGAAGGCGCATGAGACGAGGTGGGAGGATGTGAGGGATGCTACCGCTGAAGGGTGGAGGGGGCTGATGAGTTTGGTGAAGAAAGAGTAGTAGAGTAGGAGAGTATTACTCTGGGCCAATCTCTCGATATCTTGACTCAACTCAACTCTTGACGATGTATATTAGTATTATGGGCTTTGTTTTGTTCGTGCTTGGAGCAGTGGAGTTTGGATACCCTGGCGTTTTGCGTTGTATCATTATTTTGATTGCATAACTGACGATGTATGTTTCTTGGATAATATAAGTATGTACAGTATATTTATTAGTGCAGCCATGGTAAGAACGATAGCCATGACTATTGGTTCCTATGACTTCAAAAAAAGGGCGTCCAGCGCAAGTCGTAACGGTCATCAAGTTCAAACGAGGATCATCTTCAAACCAACTATGACCCAGCATTGGTTGACGGCGGCGCCGTAGTCACACTCTCCGACTCACTCCAAATATCCTTACTCTCCCGCTCAACCGTCCGCATAGCCTGCGAAACCTCCTCAAGCTTCGCAACGACGTCCAAAACGCCCTGATTAACTCGATCAAAGTACCGATCATTCGCATCACGGCGCCTCCGCGCTAGAAGTATATCCTTTTCCGTCTCCTCATCGAGCGTGCGGTGTGAGACGCGATCTCTGGCAGGTGCAGATTCACCAGCTGTGGCTCCGATGGTATCTTTTGTTGTACTAGTTGCTGTCGCTGTTGCCGTTACTTCTGCTGAACCCCGACGTTGCGCACTCTCCCCGTCTGCGGTGTTGCGACTCGAGTCCACCACCTCGTCATCTGCTTCACTGCGGGCCCAGGCTTGTGCGAGATTTAGTTGCTTGGTGCGTAGATCTTCTAAGGCCTCTGCGTGCTTTTCTCCGAATACATGTTCGCTGGTTACGGCGCTTAGTTCGACTTCGGAGAGAGCGCTTTGCATTTCTTCCCAGATGGCGTCGGATCCATCGACGTCATTTTTAGATGGTCGACGCGCGATGAAGGGGGAGAGAAGGCTGCGGTTGTCGCCTTTATCGCCGGGGCTTCGGGTGCGATTTAGAGGTGGTGGTTGAATGCCTGGCGGTGTTGTGAGGGGTTGGTTGGTTGGGGGAACGGCGAGTGAGACGTTGGATGCATTGTGGGAGGGCGGGCCTTGGAAGAGTGACGGTGGTGGTAACCGTTGTGAGTTGGTTGGTTTCCGAGAGAGTTCCATGTTGAGTTGAAGTTAGTACATAACGAAGTGTATGTTGAACTACCTCAAGAGTACTCCGTTGTATGTCACCGAGGATGAATGCCAAGACTGATAAGATAAGAGCTATCCGATGACGTAAGCAATATAGTGGGGGCTGCGGTAGTCAGGTGACTCGCTTAGGGCAAAAGCGCACACAAGTCACGGGATTAGGAAAAAGCGTCCCAAGCAAGCGAGTCCGCCCCGGTCAAAGTGCTATCCGAACCCTTCGTCGACCACAACCCTTCAGCGACAACACCCATTTTCAGTCGGTACGTATTCGACCCATCCCTGCACGAAGGTGGGAGAATACCCCTCTGGAAATTCATATTGTGCGTGTTTGGTTTGCATTCCTCGGTTTCCTGACGATATTCGACACCGTCAAAACCAACCCGATCTCGAATCGACTTGCACGCACAAAAATTCCCAGATCTCCCACCATCGAACCACCCACCCACCCACATACACACACTGCAACACTCGCCTTATTCGCATCGCGATCGAAACAAAACACTCCCCACCACCACACCGATTCAACTTGAACTCCGCGCTCCAGAATATACTAACGAACTCTCCCTCCAGACGTTCAATCATCCGCCAACATGGGTAAGGGACAACCTCGTGGTCTTAACGCCGCCCGCAAGCTCCAGGCGCACCGCAAGGAGCAGAAGTGGGCCGACCTCAACTTCAAGAAGCGTCTCCTCGGAACCGCCTACAAGTCCTCCCCCTTCGGTGGTGCTTCCCACGCCAAGGGTATCGTCCTTGAGAAGGTCGGTGTTGAGGCCAAGCAGCCCAACTCCGCCATTCGCAAGTGTGTCAAGGTCCAGCTGATCAAGAACGGCAAGAAGGTCGCTGCTTTCGGTGGGTTTTCTCTCCAATCCTTCCAACGATTCGCATACAATGTCGGGTCGATCACCACATCAACAACATCCGACATGCGTTTCATTCACCCGACACACATCACTAATCTTCGTTCTCTGTCTAGTCCCCAATGACGGTTGCCTGAACTTCATCGACGAGAACGACGAGGTTCTCCTGGCCGGTTTCGGTCGCAAGGGCAAGGCCAAGGGTGATATTCCCGGTGTCCGTTTCAAGGTCGTCAAGGTCTCCGGTGTCGGTCTCGCCGCTCTGTGGAAGGAGAAGAAGGAGAAGCCCCGCTCTTAAGGGAGTTGCACCAATGCATCTCAAAAAACTTTAAAAGCAAAGCAAACAACTCAGGCAAGGAGGATGTGTGTGGATGTGGAGGGCCAGGCTGGAAGTTTTCCGTTCCATGTTAGCGCCTGGATTTCATGAGAATTTTTTTTTTGGGAATTACCCCTCTAGGGGCGGGTGCTTTCCAGTCTGGTGCTGTTGGCTGGTTTCATGTGAATTAACCACGATTTCGATACAATTCCAAAAATTTGGCGCTACGACCTTTCAAATATCTTTCTGGTTCTATTCTTAACGGCAGTACGGTTAACTCCCATGTCTCCTCGCGCTTTGATAAGACCGCCCGGATAAGGGTGTATACAGTCTTATCTGTATACTCTTTTCCATGGGATGTGCTTTGTAGCGATGTAATTGCAGTGCAGTGCAGTGATGTCCCCGCATAAGATTCATCTCCACAGGTGTCGGAAGACCCCAGTTTGTAACTGCTTCTTTTGTCTAGTGGGTACTTTGTGATCAGGTACCGGAGGTTTAAAGGTTGTTACTAGTACTAGTACCATATATTGTTTATTGACTCCGTCAACTGTTTCTTGAGTTCTAGTGGCCAGTTGCGACCTAGGAAAATTTATGATTTGTGGAGACTGTCAGAGTCAGCCTTAGGATATCTAGATTTTCTACCACTTCATCATGCCCGGGTGCCATGCCAGTGGTCATACTAGTAGTCAACACGCTTCAAGTTGTTGTCACATCTATGGGCTATCCTGATTAATTCAAGTTGGATAATATAAATATATTAAAACTGCAATACCACCCGAGCAGGAATCAATTCGCCCGAGTTTTTAAGGTTTGCTTTATGGATATGTTCACTTGATATATATTCCAAGGTTCTTAGCTCGGGTTAACCCAACATGATGCCGCCAAACTTGAACTTGAAATCATTGGAACTCGTCTCCAGGGCTAGAATGAATCATACCTTGAATACAGCTGCTGCAAGCATATTTTAATAAAAATACAGTATTCCAATACTACTATTATTTAATAATATCCATCGTATGCTCACACCTTGGGCGGATGGTTGGTTCTGAGGCTGCTCGGCCGACCTCATAAAACGGTAGATTTCTACTCTCACTTTAGAGATTCAGGGCTACTATTTGCATAACAGTACTGATATCTAGTAAATTTTATTTAAGTTTCTTACTGAGGCACTGAGCATAATAGTGAAATGTTTTAAAATGCAAATTTAAAATGCAGCTCATCTGAAGCTCATATTCTTTCGTTAACCTGGTCACTTTTTTCTCTATACCACATAACTATTCGTAACCGCTCAGAAGCTGATATCCTCCTTCCGGTAATGATCAGAAACAATCCTGTAGAGATATGATGGGGCATGGCCACCGCTGTGAAGACGTTAGAAATGCTTGCGACAAAAGTATACAACAGCAAAGGGCAAAGGAATACGCACAGATTGGTAATGTAAAGATCCACCAATTCCGCAGGAACATAATCGTAGAGCGGGTTCTGAACATCAATTTGTTCGACAAGATCGCCGTCCTCGTAGGGAAGGACCTTGCTAGCATCACCGTATTCGATGAGAGAGTCGAAATCGAACGGATACACGGGACTCAATTTGTAGACACCGCTAACCACCACGACGGGGGTTTGGTGGACCTTTGCAGCGCGCGCAATGACACGGGTACCAGCAGCCGCGACGAGACCGCCGTTAGCGAGGACGGAGTGCGTGCCCAGGATGACCTTGTTGACTCGGGACATCAGGGCGAAGACGGCAGAGTCTGGGATCAGGATGACCGTGATGCCGTGGGCGATGAGGGGTTTCTGGAAGGATTCGAAGCTCAGCAGGTCGTCGTCGTCGCCGCGGTTACCGCTGACGGTGGCGTGTGTGACCTCGTGGTTGTTGGGGTATGACTCTGCGTGGATGACAGTGAACTTGCGCTTGGTTGCGGCTCGGAGGAGGAATTTTTGCACCGTTGTGGAGGATGTGTGGGTTAGGATAATCTCGTTGGAGTGGATGTGCTCGAGGGCGTAGTTTGAGATCTGCTCGTCGACTTGTCCGAGCTCGTCGATGATCTCATTGATACCCTCCAGCACCTCAGCGCGGAGATCCTTTGTGAAGTTGTTGTGTCCGCCCGGAGATTGAGAGCCTGGTGTGCTGGGCAGGGAGGCTTCTGGTTCAGGGTGAGAAAGGAGACTGAACATGGATGTCAGTGGAGGACGAGTGGAGCGTTCTGAGCCTAAGGCGAGAGAATCGCGATCCAAGGGCAATGATGCATCTATTCGGGTTGGGTTAGTGGGCTGAGTCTCCAAGAGTATGTTTACAGCGAATGCGAATTAAATCGGGTTGTTGCACACTCACCATCGAAAGCCCGAGGTGTTTGAGGTTGACTCTCCGATTCACTGAGGGCGAATTCCGCCTCGCGATCGTCCTCTGCTTCGTCGCGAATGAGACCGAGGACTCGTCGCACAATATTCCCCACCACCATCTCGCGCGGCTGCGCGGCCATGAGGCGGCGGCCCACACTTTGCACTCGCTCGATGAGCTTAGATGACTCGGAAGTCCGACATAGCGAGACCACACTGCGTAGTAGGTAGGCGGTTGCGGTAGCGGATGCTCGTGAATGGCAGATTTGGCGGCGTTTTAGGAGTCTGGCGTTGAGTTGAGTCATTAGTGGGGGGAATACAGCATAGCGCACAGCGCATATCGCACAGCGCAAAGCACATTGGGGAGCATAAGACGTACGAGATGAGATTCTCGATTGAAGTATCAATAGGATTGGATTTGAGAGATTTGAGAAAAGACGACAGGCCTGGTGTCAGGGCCAACGAGGTGGACGGCATGTGGGATGGTTGTAGAGGAGCTGAAGAAGATGTTAGCAGGTGGAATATGGGATATAGATTTGGAGTGAACATGAACATGAGCACTGAGATTAACATACTATTCCTCTTGATCGTCTTTGAGATCTTCTCAACCTTGTCCAGTGTAGTGTAGAGAGTATTGCTGCAAGTCCAAGTGGGCAGCAGCAAAAAGAAGGTCAAGTTGATTTTCTGCCGCTCGACTTTGTCCGCTTCCCCACACTTGCGAACCTCTCCTCTTCTCTTCCTCTCCTCATCTTTGTCCCCCTCCCTATTTCCTTTTCTTTCTTTCTTTTAGACCAGCATCGAATTTCTTACTACTCTTTGTTTTTTGATTACTTTTGGGTTCTACTGCATTCCCGCCCCTCCGCGGTAGATATCGGACTGGGCGTCGTGGAAGTAGTTCCGAGGCTCGGGTGACTGGCGCATCGAGGTTGGTCCCAACGCTCACCTTGCTCACCTTGCACTAGCTTCCTCCTTGCCCATGTCTCTTCTCCTATCATTTCCTCCCCCTTGAGAACCCCCCGAACGACCTTTGACGAACTTCATCTTGGCTCATGGCCTACCTTATGTGGTGACGACTCACTCACGATCACTGTTTTATTAGATCTCCTTGTCTTTCTCCCCGTGGGCCTCGTTGGAAGATGAACTCGCTGAATATCCTTTCCTCGCGAGTCATCGGCCAGTCTTCCAGCTCACCGCGTCCGCGATCACAATCACAGGGCGCGAAAAGGCGCGAGACCTTGCCCGGCGACTTTGCAAAGCATCGATCTTACAGTAGCGACAACTTCCGGTCCAGTGTTGCTTTTGACAAGAGTTACGACGGTGTCGCATCAGCCGATGACCGAGATGACGACGACGATAATCACCACTCATATGACGAGAAATCGACTTTACTCCACGGAATTCAAAAGGATGGAACTTTGGTAACTAAAAGTACCTGGCGACTTTTCACCCACCGAATCTTCGATGCGATCACGGAAACGATACACTTCATTCTATCTACGCTAGCGGCACCAGGGATCTACCTAGCCCAATGCTTCCAAAACGATGACGGGCACTATTCGCTCTTAGCTCCAGTGAGGAAAATTTGGCGCCACCCTTCTGCCGACTCCAGGATCCGGTCGGATAAAGGGGCCTCTCCTCGGGTAGAAGGTCGGCGACGCAGTGGCTCCACCCGCAAATTGAAACCGCAAACATCACGAGATTCCATCATATCGACGACCTCAGAATCGGATACAGATAAACGGAATATAAAAGGCACTCCAAACGCGAAACCTCGACATAGCAGAAACTCCAGCAGGACCCCGAGCGTGGACATCGAACCTTTCCCCGATACCAATCCAGATGATAATACTCCGCGTCGGTCGATCCGTATTAAGCTACATAACGAGGAAGTTTCCAAACGACAGAGGCAGCGCCGGACTCAGAGTACGGACCTCGGTCATCCAATGCCTGAGGGTGTGACTCGCGTTCAGGGCGCCGATAGCTTGAAATCCCCCACCTCTTCCTCTGTTCATCGCATCACCAAATACCCGCATTCCTCCCCCGATCCGCCGCGGCCTCTTCTCCCCCCGCGGCTACCGTCATATACCGCCGCCCCGCGCAATGCCCGACTCCCACAGAAAACTCTGGTCTTGGATCTCGACGAGACGCTCATCCACTCGCTCGCCAAAGGCGGCCGTATGTCTAGTGGCCATATGGTCGAGGTCAAGCTTTCCATGCCCATGACCACCGCCTTGACACCGGGTGGGCCGCAGGCCACTCTGGGGCCTCAACATCCTATTTTGTACTATGTTCACAAGCGGCCGCATTGCGATGAGTTCTTGCGCAAGGTCTCCAAGTGGTACAAACTGGTCATCTTCACTGCCAGTGTCCAGGAGTATGCCGACCCCGTGATCGACTGGCTCGAGCAGGAGCGCAAGTACTTCCAGGCCCGCTATTACCGACAGCACTGTACGTTCCGCCAGGGTGCGTATATCAAGGACCTCAGTTCTGTAGAGCCCGACCTGAGCAAGGTCATGATCTTGGACAACAGCCCGATGAGCTATATTTTCCACGAAGGTATGATCTGCAATGACAACCGCATATTTTTTCGTCACTCATCCACTAACGCCTCTCTTCTATACTAGACAATGCTGTTCCGATCGAGGGCTGGATCAACGACCCAACGGATAACGGTCTGCTGCACCTAATTCCTACGTTCGAGGCACTGCAATATGTCACCGATGTCCGGGCATTGCTGGCATTGCGCCGCGGCGAAGGCGAAGCATGAGCATAAAGCATGGCTTGTTTCTCCACAATTTTTTGTAACTATGGAGTGGCTTGTAGGTGTAAAGGGAGTTTTTGTTAACTGCTTTTTGTTTTTCCCACCTTTTTCTGCTTTTTTTAGAAGCGATGGGTTCATTTCTTGCAGGTGGAAAACCAAGAAAAACAATTGGTACATGGTGGACATAGGGAACGATGAATGAGATGAGGCTACACTACCCCCCCCCCTCTAAACAACAGTTTATTCATAATACATTCTTGTCTTGATTATCGGAGAATGAGAATCGGAATGGAACGAACGTACATATACTGCGTCTAATATTAGTACTATTTTGTGTTTGTTTGGTGTGGCCTAAAATCTACAAAATGTGGTGTAGTTCGATAGACCTGTAGACATACGGTGCTATTCTTGATGGAAGATGGAAGAGACCACTGCATCCTGTAACAATATTTCTGCTCAAACTAGAGCTGATCTTGAAACCTTTACTGATGCTGAACGGCTTTTATCATGCTCAACCAATCTGGTTTGGGAAGCGATTCGAACAATTTTGGTATTAACCTATGATACTCTGTCTGATATAGAAGAGCAGATCTTGTCGCACTGCAGTGTTCGATTCCAAGGTTGCTCCGAGTCGTTGGGGATGAATTGAAAGGTAAGGTTGTAATTATATTCCCCATATATCTTTCGAGCGATCGAAGTATTGCCAGAAACCGTGGGAGGTCTGGTGGCAATAGTGTTTCTTTTGATTGCTGCCACTTTGGTTTGTTGCGGTTGCTAGTATGGGTAATCCTTTCAAAAGATTTCGCCCAGGTATGAATCAACGGCAGTTGATATAAATGACAAGTCCGTTGTAGCAATCCATAAGTTGTACTTGTTCATGAGTGAATACTCGAATATCTGAATGGACAATCATCCCCACATTCAGACTATCAAAGCTATACTCATCTTCAAGACTTTGGTCTCAGCGCGTAAGATTTGACCGGAAGCAATTTAAACTGCTTTGGAAAACCAGTCTGAATCTCCGACTTGATAACATCCATACCCGCTGCCTCAAAGATCTGCCTGAACTTCTCATCGGTCCGAGTAACACTACTATCCTCCTCATCAAACATATCCAACCCCTTAGGATCCGTAGACAAATTCTCCTTCAAAACGACCAATCCACTCTCAGCAAGCGAACTCCGACACCGCGCAATATAATCAATCAATTGCGCATCCGTTAAATGGCCCACACACCACTGGGTCCAAATGAGGTCGTATTTCTTTTCAAGTTTTTCCGGATACCAATTCTCAAGACCAACGGTGTATATATCTCCAACAACACCGTCCGTCTTGAGTTGACTGTTTGCCAAAACGTCCGTGAACTTTTTGACCGGTTCGACCGCATCGACAACTTCACAGACATGGGATAAAAAGCCCTCTGTAACGCGACCCACGCCCGCACCACAGTCTGCCCCGAGTGCGAATTTACCGCTCGTCGGCAGACCGGGTAGTAATCGACGGACTTTTGTGAGGAAGGACTTTGATCCCTGGAGTTCAATTCGTGTATACCATGGATATGTACCGAGCATGCCTAGCATGTTACTGTTCGTACTTGGTAAACTGCTCCAGTACTTGATGGAGGCTTCATGGTTGATTTTGGAGTCGGCGGGGGCGGATTCGGCCCCGGGTGCTTGGATTGAATTGTCTGATTTTGATGACATAGTATATAATTTGATCTTTTTTTGAAGAGTTGGGATTGAAGGGTGAGTTAAAGACAGTTAAAGATGCGAAATTTTTGGTGGATGCAATTGCCCCACGTGATGAGGGGAACTACAAGCTTATCGCGCTTATCATCCAAGCACTTTTTAGTGGCGGGGATCAATCCAATCCAGCAACAATCTTCTTTGATATCATTAACTAGTTTATACGGATGCGAACAGAAATTTGCGGTGCACCTGTGACCGATACAATTCACTAATCCAAAAATGAGACGTCTAACTCGAAAACTGTCTCAACTCTTCCAACGTAGAGAGGATGAGTCACCAGAAACCAAACAGGTAAGCAAGCAGTGCAAATGGCCTTGACAGCGCGAAGGAAATTTAAATTAATGAAATTCCTCGTTAGACGGAAAATCAAGCTAAATGTGACGAGACTGGATTGAAATTGCTGTATAATGGACCCAATGCTAAAGTGGAGTAGGGCTATCCTTCCCAAGAGATCTAGATATTTCCCCCATGCCAACTGACCTGATTTGACAGTATCATCGCGGTCCATGGATTGAACGGACACCGCGAGAAATCATGGACTGCCTCGAATGGAGTGAATTGGCTTCAGAGTCTTTTACCATCGGACCTGCCCGATTCCAGAATCTATACCTGGGGCTACGATACACAGACCACGAACGTCGGATCTCAGGTACCGGTCTTCCAAACAATTTCCGAAAGATTTGTCGAGGAGATATGCAACGTAAGAGGATTAGATGAAGTATGTTCACAAAACTTGTTTAAGAGAGAGGTGGTTCAGGCTAAATCCCAGCCACAGACACATTCGCGCCCTATAATATTCATTGCCCATAGTCAAGGCGGCACTGTAGTCAAAGGTGTATGTAAACATTCTACAAGCATCCTGAGGATCTGAAAAAGTTATATTTATGTTGATATCTGTTATTAGGCAATACTATATTCAGCGTTGAAAGAGCCAACCGATGCAAGGTCCTCGGCTACAAATATTCGCAGTATAAGCCTTTCGACACGTGGGAATATTTTCATGGGAACTCCTGAATTAGATTCCAGACTCGATGGTTTGAAGAAGTTTATTAGACTCCTTGAGAAATCACCGCAACAACAAAACGCCGACTTCGAAGAAGCACGCTGGATGATGTCCGTGCTTGAAAGATATTCTTTGATTGCGAATGAGTTTAGAACTTGTTTCGCATATGAATGTGCTCAGCCACAAGATTCTCCTGATAAAGAAACTCCGGTAAGATATCACAAAATTATCCAGAGACAAGATTGGATTCCTTATTGTCGCTAACCTTTGGTACTGTGGGATAGCCTTCGTTCCAACGACTCTCGCCACACATATTGATCAATAGTAGCCACGGCGGCATGATAAAATATGAGTCATCGTACGATGATGCATATGTGAAGATTAAAACGACGTTGCTTGATATGGTTCAGAGTGGCCCACTATAAATTAGTTTAATCGAGATCGGTATTGGTATAACTATGGCGGGGCCCCACGCCAACCCCTCATGCTTTGAAATCAACCTCGTATTTTCGTAGATTCATACTTGAATACCTGGTATGACGTAGAATCAAGCCAAAAAATAGAGCATATAAATAATTCAACACAGACATATAAATCAATGCCCCTGATAATCTCCAGAGTCAGCCGGAAAAAACTGTCTGATCGGAAATCTTGAAAAATGGAGCCCCTTGCTACTCAGAATACACTCATCAACGGGAATCGCATCGCATATGGCATATTCGGGGATGGTGAACCAGTTGTTTTACTTCATGGCACGCCCTTTTCTTCACTCGTCTGGCGTGACATTGTCCCCAATCTAGTGAAAGCCGGCTACAAAGTCCACCTCTTTGATCTCCTCGGATACGGACTATCCGAGCGTCCGTGGAAACAATCAACCGATACCTCTCCAACAGCCCAAGTTCCGATTTTCGAGGGTCTTCTTTCTTTCTGGGATATAGACAAGACACATATCGTGGCGCATGATTTTGGCGGCGCCATTGCTCAGCGCTTTGGTATTCGTTCGCCGGAGCGTGTTAAGTCTTTGACACTTATCGACACGGTCTCTTTTGACAGTTATCCATCCCCGAGAACGAAGCAATTGATGGAAAATGGTCTTGAGAAGATGATAACTGCTTCAGACGGGGATCATCGGGCCCATTTTAGAGAATGGATTTTGTCCGGGGTATATGAGAAAAAGAAGTTCGAGAATGAGGGTACTTTGGACACTTTTCTTGAATATATTTCTGGTCCCATCGGACAGGGTAGTTATTTCCAGCATCAAATTCGGCACTATGATCCGAAACATACGATGGAGATTGCTGATAAACTTCCGACTCTGGGTCAATTGCCGGTTCATCTGATTTGGGGCAAGGATGATGCTTGGCAGGTTGTTGATTGGGCTTATAAATTGAACAAGACGATTCCTGGATCGAAGCTTGATATTGTGGATGGTGCGGGGCATTTCTCGCAGCATGATAAGCCAGAAGAAATTTCTGGACTTATCATTGATTTTTTGAGGCAGAATTAATTTGTTGTGCTGTGGCAGATATCCTGCAGTTCATTTTTTCTCGCTCAGAAAGTATATAGTACACCGAGAGGCGTATAAGTTGAATAACGAACAATGGTCTAACATGATGGCTCAACGAATGTGCTTCTTTATATTAATTCGTGAATTGTTTATCAACCTTGAGCTTTCTCGATTGGGAATCTTTGTTGATTGTGATCAGCCGCGGCCGTAGCGCGGCCGTAGCGTACGGCGTAGACCCACAGTCAAAAGTTCACCCGAATCCACTCTTAACCGCAATATGATTGGCTTGATTATTGATCAGGGAGGACTCGGGGCAATTTCGACGACGGTTAATGCGTGTGAATCCCGCAACTTGACCAAGCTGAGGAAGGCTGCCGGGAAAAATGTGGAACCGCCATACAAATCAGGGGAGGCGCGAAATGCAGCCGTGGGCTAATTCAAGATTATAAATGCCTGTCTAGTTCTTATTCGGAGGATACAGAGAAATCGGTTCAAAAATTTGGCCCCATTATTATTTCATCATGTCCCCCAAAGACATGAAGGTGATCATTGCGGGGGGAAGTATTGCTGGTCTATCCCTAGCGTTGATGCTCGAGAAGAACGGAATTGACTTTTTGGTATTGGAAGCCTATCGTGACATTGCGCCTCAGGCAGGAGCAAGCATTGGCCTTCTGCCAAATGGTCTGCGAATTCTGGATCAACTAGGCTGCTACGAACGAGTTCTTGCCGAATCTGAATACGCGGTCGAAAAGGTGACTTTTCGTGATTCGAGTGGAAAAACGTTCTGGTCTTTTGAGGATTTCAATGAAAGAATCTCTGAAAGGTTTGTGATTCCATATCTCGTTCCACTGTGAGGAATGAATGATCCTCGAGGACTCTAGCTAACATTCCAAAGACATGGTTATCCATGCGTGTTTTTCGATCGGCGCATGTTGATTCAAATCTTGTATGACAAGATTCAACAAAAAGACAAGATCCTGACTTCTGAGAGAGTGGTTACTGTATCAAACCACCCGAATAATGTGGCGGTTACTACCCAATCTGGAAAGGAATTCACGGGAACATTCGTTGTTGGCGCAGACGGTATCCATTCGGCTGTTCGCCAGCAGATGTGGGAGAGCGCGCAGAAGTTAGATCCAACATGGATCGATCCGTCCGAGAAAGATGGTGTGAGACCCTCTTGTAACCACTGAGATATTGAAAGCTGACTTGGATAAAAGCTCTCCCAGCAACATACGCGTGTATCTTCGGTATATCGAAGGGAGGACCGGGTGTGGAGAAAGGGACGTTGAACTCAGTTTTCAACGAGCATTTCTCTTACCTGGTTCCAAGCGGTCCGGGGGACAGGACTTATTGGTTCCTGGTTAAGAACATGGGCCAAACGCTCCATGGCTCTCAGATTCCACGTTACACGAAAGAAGACGAGGAAAAGCTTGTCAAGGAACACTGGGACGATTATATCACCCCGACACTGCAGTTCTCAGACTTGTACAAGCACAAGATAAGCTCTGTGTACACAGCTTTACCGGAGTACGTGTACAAGAAATGGTATTTTCAAAGAATTATGACCATTGGTGATGCAGCCCACAAAGTATGTATCGCGACATTTGGGTATTTCGGACAGTCCCTAATCATCTTGTTTTAGTTTGAGCCATTGACCGGACAAGGAGGCAATAATGCAATTGAAACTTCAGCATCCTTGGCCAATCATTTGGTCGCGTCTTTGAAGAAAAACGATTCGGGAGACCTGTCAACAACAGAAATCGCGTCTATTTTTGAGAAAACTCAGCGACAACGAGAGGACCGAACTTGGTCTCTCGTCAAACAGTCGCATGCAAGACAGCGCATGGAATGCATGGAGACTTCGTTATTGAAATTCGTCGCCAGATACATCATACCATATGTTCCAAAAAGCGTGCTGACAGATCGATGGGTCGACACCTATGCTTCTGGTGTTTCCTTGAACATGTTCCCGGCGCCTGAGAGGAACCATACAATTCCTTTCTATGATGAGTTGCTCAGAGCCCCATCTGCTCGTGGACCATTTGGGTATCTGTTGTATATTGTCTTTGCGGCCTTGGCAGTAGTTGCATTTCAACTACTGTTCGCGGCTGGCAAGGTAAATGGAACCTGGTCTCTGGTACGCGAAGCAGTCATCAATCGCTCAATTGGCGACTTGAGTGGAAGCCTACGTGAGTCTTACACAGGCGTGCAATCTGTCGACAAAATCCTCATGACACTTGTCTCAATCTTCCTACCGGCAATTACCAGCCCTCGCCAAGAGCAGCCACTGCAGCTTCTGTATTTCTTGTCGTCGATGCTGCCGCTCATTGCCATTTTTACTATAGAGGGATATCGCCAGAAGAACAGGTGGTCCATGATAGCAAGGTAAGAAAGCTCCAACATGAAACTTGAACCTGGCTAATTCTCCATACAGTCCCAGCATTTGGGGTATTTTGTACCAGCTGCGCGGAATTGGATTTATCGCACCACTGTACTTCGCTGCCAGCCTTTTCGTCTCGCGGAAATTTATATTCCTCCTCGTACCCGGCCGAGAGGTACCTGCGGCCAAGTTCATTCTCCCAGCGCTCATACTTGGATTCATCGTGCCCACCATTCTGCTCTTCTTTCCATTCAAGGATACCGAGAGCCTACAGGCCGTTATTGCGGCCTGGCAGCCTGCACCTGCACTAGTCTCTTGCTTTACATATCTCTTTGCAACGCTCGCCAATGCAGTGTCCAAGAACCCAAGTGGATGTAATCCAAATTCGCCCGGAGATGACATGATTCACTTGCGTGCCATATACCAGACAACTGGAACGATCGCAGCCTGTATCCATCTCAGTGTTGTCATTGGGTGTTTGATTTCGAACGAAATTTCGTTAATGCAGATCTTTGTTTCTGGAGACTCGTTCGCTCGGGTTGAAACGTTGGCGGACGGTGCTTTTGTTTTCTTCCAGAATGACTTTCTTCTCGTGACAGCAGCTAGTTTCATATGGAGTTTGGTGAATATTGCTGATCTTCATAGGACAGGACTGTCACGGGTTGGTTGGAAAGTCGGGTTTGGCTATCTGATAGCCGGCTTTGTGCTCATTGGGCCAGGTGCCAGCGCTGCAGCTTTGTGGCTCTGGCGTGAAGATGTGATGAGCCGGAGAAAGGCAGTCAAATGATCAAGCAGGATTAGTCGGATTGCCATTTAATCAACCTCTACTTTCTCATCTTACAATCGAAAGTGACAATGGACTTCTGAAAAAGGCTTCATATGCCAATAGATGCGAGGTTTGTGTCTGGAATTTGTTGAACACTATGGGAGACAAGAGCCTCCACATCGCGTCGACGAAACGCAGCGGCACATCCAATACAAATGCAAAGACGACTGAGTTCTGCTACGATGTCAGCAGGGCATATTTGGATATTAGAAGTTTTGTATTTACCTGTAATAATAAAATTCTCATCGATGCTCAAAATCGGCATTATAGGAGAATTCTGGTCGAAGAAAAGGTATTCATTTCCCATGGTTTGCTCAAAGGAAGGCTGCAAGGGTCTCAAAGACATAGATTGTGTACCGGCCGGTTCAGTATTTGTCGGAAGCGACCGGTTAGATTCCAGCACAATCCCCCGGCTTGATAAGAAGCCCTCAACGTCATGAACATCGAACCATTGCTCATCGGAAGGCAGTTCCATAATTCCATTTGTCGTTTGGAATGGAAGTAGATTCTGCAAGCCGGATACACCGATCGAAATTTGCTTTGTGCGGGGAAAGTGTGTACCTGCACCGCCGAGGCTGATGAACGGAAACTGAAAGTCCTCGACAGGGTTGCAGGGTGTTGCTGCTAGGACTCGTCGGAAGTAAGACGTGATTTGAGCCCTCGGGACTTTTTGCAGCATGAGACCGAATTCATGCCACATTTCGTGATCAGTAACAGCGTCATTTGTTAGATAGCGATGGCCACTTTCAGCACATGCTTGAAAGAGCTTTTGTGTGAAGTGAGTGGTTGCGTAGGGAATTGACTGGTCCTGGAGACCCAGCGTGGCTGTAGATACATCGAAAGAGGCGTTAATCGGTGTGCGCACAGCACTCGGGATGAGTGGATGAGATGTTTGAAGAAATGATGTCCAGAACGGAGAATTGGATTGCTTCACGATTGAGGGTGGCGGATAAATTGTCTTCGCCAGATCCAGAGAAGGCTGAACGAGCAGATTCTGCATTCTTTCCCGGAAAATTGGCAATTTTATAGGACGATGAGGATTTTCTCTTGAAGAAGATGCTTCCGCTCGTTTCAGTTGAAGTGTGATCTCGTCTTCGAGCAGATCAACCGCCTTGGAAAGGTTTGATAAGGGAAGATGTGGGCACGCTTTGGCTTCATGGAACGAGTGCATGATCTGAGACAGCTGGCCCATAACATCCTCCAGGTGTGCGTTTCTTTCCTTGAGAGATTCAAGTAGGCTTTGTTGACGCGATCTATAGGCCCTCTGAGCATCGCGAATCTGCCTCCTTCGCTCCTGTGGATCCGGTGAGCGCCGCACGGAAAAGGGGGAGAGGTGCGCCTACTGAGTCGACTGTCCCTGTAGAAGATTTACAAGGGCGACCTCTAGGCCTTACCGGGACCCTATGAGAGCTTGCAGTAGACATGTCGATTTCAAGCCAGACAGAAGTATGGTTTTTGGTAGAATTGAAGTTGCGAACGGGCAAGATGAGTGGCAGAAGGCAAACTGCATAAAGTCTTGGCGCCCAGACCAGTACAAACGGACGACAAGGAAATTGATATTGATGCATCTCCCAGCCACGATCAATTATTAGAGAATTTCTATGTTGATCTTCAATTAATCATACCTTTCCACTTTGATATCTATATTGATCTTTCCAAATCCGCGAAATACTTATACTACCACTCTGATCAGCGAATTCTGAAACGCTTGAGATGTACCCTCGCCATCCCAACTAAACCCAATCCAGAGCGGCCCCAAACAGTCTGAGTCTGACATTGCCCCGCCCCTTAACCTATCACATTCCACTTCTTTGATCTTCATTTATCACACAATGGATGGACTTGAGCGAATACCCACAGAGGTTCTTATCATAATCATCGAGCATGTAGATGATTTCTATGGACTCGATAGTCTGCTTCAGTGCTTACCCCGAGCTGCAATCATCTTCCAGACCCACAGTGTCAGGATAACAGAGAAGGTTCTTCGTGCTTGTTCAATAACAAAACCTTTACCCAAGGTCGGCTACGGAGATAGCCATGTTCGTCTGGACACCAGCATGGGCCGGGATTTCCCACCAAGTACGCCCAGCACTTTTAACTGTGACATATATCGATTCTTTCGAGAAATTGTCTATATCCGCACTCCTTCATTTCGCTCAAAGTTCCCGGAAATGAGTATTTCCACTATCATGTCCATTTCATCGGAAAGTTGTCTCAGTCTGCACTTCCGTGGGAGGAGTCAGTCCGAGGCATCTAGTGTGATGCGAGGAATGATTAAGCTCGCTGCCCAAATACAACGCTTAGCTTGTGCCTGCCTGTGTCTGATGCTGGATAACCTAGAGGATGCGACCAAAAGGGCTCCAGACATCCATGTTCGTCGTGCTCACGCTGCTTTTGGTCCACCTTCTTGGATAGAAGAGCTTCGTGTCTACAGGGCGATCTGGATTTTGCAAATATATTCAGAGATATACGCAGCTGTTCGCTTGACAGGATGGAACACCCAGTACAAATGGGCACTTGAAGGATACGCAAGTAAAAGGGGCCTTTCACGTGCTATGATCGAAGAAGTGAGAACCGTCCACGAAATTTTGAAAGAAGTCGTCATTTCGTCCCCTCCAGAGATACCTGCAAGATTTCAAGACCGATTCTGGGACTATCTTCCATTTCTCTTAAGCCTCGAACTAAAGGAAGATATTGATTTCCCTACATGGGCCCCACCGCCGATCCCCCCACTGGACGACGAGGTCGGTGACTCTTGGTATTTGAGTCCAAGATATCGGCATTTGACTACAGAGCGAATTGATGATTTCGAGAAACTCCCGAGAGCAAGTACCACCATTATAGGCTACACCTCCGATAGCGACTTAAATTCTTTCAAACAACTCGGTATCTACATTTGGGATCCCTGGCGATATTACTCTGCGGGATTGATGGAACCTCCAATTGAGAAAAGGTTGACTCCAGACGGAGACTACTCGACCCATTCTGATGAAGCAAGTGATCAGGAAGCGAGAAAAATAACTTTGTTCTCGTTGATTGATTTGCAAGAAATGGCAATTCCCTCCTCTTCTCCGGATCCTTCTGGAGGTCCCAATAGGAGATGGAGGGAACGCTTTAATTTCAGTTCCCTATAAGTTAGACTGCATCGGTTTGATTGAATTGAATATCGAGGTTCCCTTTTCTGAAGCCTTTCTGCACTCCAAACCTGCGGGGGTATTTTTTGATCTAATCTACACATCTTGAAAAGACTTGAATATTAGGTCATTTTCTTATTGGACTGCGTCTTCAACGGAGCGGCATTTTTCACGGCCTCCGGCATGGACTGTAAGGCCCCGAAGTGATTATTTCGGAATTATTGCTATGGCAAGATTAATCATACATTATTGAGAATATTCCCGATATTTTCGAGTAATCACAATGCTGGAGCACGAGTATCTAGGTGTACTACAGCTCATCTCGTAAACTCGGTTGATATCTGATGGAATTCCGTAAATCTGGCGCAAAACCACGTCTCATCGGCACAACGGGTCCTGGCGCATTAAGCGCACAGATAAAATGCTACTCCACAGCTGACGCCGATGATAAAAAGATTCCGGACCGCTCGAATCAAGCTTTTCTGGGTGAAGGCTGCAACAACATCCTTGACAGCGTCGCCCTCGTTGACGTTTGGAAATGGAACCTGGGGTACTTCCATGCCGAGGAACGCACAAAGAGGTTTCCAACCATCTTCAAGGTTAAATAGTAGTAGGTTTCCCGGCGGAGTGTGAGCTATAATTAGGGAATTATGCTTTCTATAGACCTCAAGAGCGTTCTCTTCGACCTGGCCCTTTGTCGTGCCTTCTAAAAAGCCGTCTTTTGCGGCCAACAGGCGACTCCATAGGAAGTGAAGTGGCCGCATTAGCTCGCGATCAAAGAGGGATATCGAAGCCGTGATGAGTGAGTTGTCAAAATATGTATCTATCACCGCTGATTTGAAGCTGCGAAGCCAGGCTTCCTCCTCCCGTTGAATGAGGACAACCTTTGCTTCTGGGTAGGCATCAATGAGCTCCTTAGCAAAACAAACAGCCGGCATATCCGTTACGGCGGTGTATCCTGCTAGGACATTGTTCCAGTAATGGCGATCCAGAGTCTCACCAAGACCTTTTGCCTTTGCATCCCAAGCAGCAAGCCATTGTCGACATTGATCGGGGTGGCTGTAGAGCTCATATGCATGATGAACTCTGTCGTGTCCAAGAATGCGAAGAGCCTCTTTCATCGCTGATAAATGATTTGAGAATAAGCGCAGACATGTTTTGCTGAATTTGACTTACAAGCTGTTCCGGTCCTGGACATGCCCAAGGACAACACTTGCATGCCTTCCATGGTCGCGGAATGCTTCCCGAAACGCTCACTAGATATGGAATTTCCGGGGAGCGGTGGTGGAAATAAATTGATGAGGATGGAAAAAAAGGGGATATCAAAAGCTGACAGGATTTTGGGGGCCGAGAGAGTGGGGGCCTGAATAGGACTGGTGCGCCGTATGCTGACTCTGACTTGGCATTATTGACGTGGAGTTTCCGGTGTTGACATGATGTCTATGTAGAGTGTGAGTGTTAAGGAATACATTTTATTTCCGATATTAGGACCTTAAGTGACTCTGGAGCTGTAAGATGTCCAATTTTCACTATACGGATAAAAGCGCACTCAAAACTACCTCGAGAACCGTTTTATGGGTAAGGTACTCGTGAATCCAAGGTCAGGACATCAGTTGAATCAGCACTATCTTGATAGAATATTTCCTCTCGATAAAACGAATAATTTTACCAGAGTAGACCCCTAAGAAGGCGAATTTATGGATTTGAACGCCATTTTGAAGGAGCCTGGTCGGGACGGGATGAAGAAAGAATCTGGAGCATCGCACCTCCTTTTCAAGAAGCTAGATTCGGGCCAGTTGGGGTAAGACATTTTCAATTTTAGCCCCGTATTGAAATCGCGTGGGAACACAGGCTGGGAAAGAGACACAAGCGTGAACAGGGCAGGTATACAATCAGAGTTGGGAACTCGTGATCTTAGTAGATTATGGCAGTATCGCAACGGCGGTCGTCTCCGGTTGCCATGATTTTCGTTCCTCCTCTATGTCGCGCCGATCTATGATACTTCAGTTGGCAAATACGAAAGCATGCAATACACTATGATCAACTTTCTTCATTATTATTCATGGTCGCAGAACCTTTGAAGAGAGAAAATTTTGATTGCGGGAAATGGCTTCATGATTCTGACATTAAAGAAAGACTCAAATCCTTTAGCGGAAATACGCAGGATCTTTAATTTTGGTATTATTGGCGTAAAATACTATAGGCGGGATCTGTTTATATTATGCTAGCCCAAAATGAGATACATGGAATCCCAAGAATGCTATCAAGAGGGCTGCGAATTAAACAGACACTTTAGGCTTAATGCCGGTCACTATGAATCATAAGTCATATATCTCGAATTTCAGGTAATTTTTGTCTTGAACAGAGACCCAATGAAGATCCTTTACTTAGTCATCACTTTGATCAATATCGTTTCCCTGTTTCCACGGTCACATCTTCTCGGACAATAATGCCATCATGAGTGGTTCCATTATGACCAACCAAAACCTCTTCGTCACTCTTATTGTCATTGCGGGTGATATATGACTCCGTTTGTCCCTCTTGTGTCATGCTGAACAAACTATTGTCTTTCATCAAGTTTCGCATGCGGAAACGCGATGAATGATCCGATCCAGGTTGCTGGTTATACCTACCATTTGAGCTTTCCGGTTTTGATCCATGAACTATGACACGATAGAGGGGCCGGACGGTAGGAATACCAACACAGATGAGGGTGACAGCTAACTCGACGGCCGACCAAACAATGAGACCAATGGTGGCCTCTAATTAAAAGAAGAAAAAATCATAATTAGCATGTTGGAATCAATTTTACCAGTGGTCGGCATCTCCTACCTGTGTAATTGCTACTGTTCATGCCCACAATATCAACCGATCGAATGATTCCGCAGGCACAGGCGCTGTGAATAAAGATTAGTCAACATTCTCACAGCCAGTAATTCCGAGACAACTCACATAAAGCCTAGGCTCAAACTTATCGCAATGGACATTTTCTCCTTGAATTTCATGTTCAAATTCCAAATGAAAATCCATGGAAGAAGAGCAAGATAGAAGTCTACAACAGCACACCAAACTAGATAAAAATAACATTGTTTTTTAGCCAATATACCATAAAATTTCTTTATCAGCATAGTTGATTAACTTACTCCCAAGCGCAAGTGCGAAAGGCGTGACAGATAGCAAAGTGCGGCCTGGCACGCGCGGATCGTAGATAGCCTCAGCCGGGTAGCGTTGAAGCCAGAAAGTGATACTTGTCGTTACCGAAATCGCAGCCAAAGTCACCATGCAGAACCAGATAGAAATTCGATGCCATTGCTTCACCACAATGCGAAGTAGGAAAAGGCCAAGTGAAATCTTCGCAATTGCCATTCCCAGCACAGCAAATGTCTGGCCGATCATCTCATAGTACACAGCCTTGACAGCCGAGTCGATCTGTAAGTTTGTTATGGGCTGCCCAAATCCGTAGAGTGCTGATATAGTCATGAAAATCGTGTATATCAGCAGAAAGACCTATAAACCATTTCAGTACTGTATCATCAGGCTACCTGTTATCGCATTTCACGATGAGAACTAGCGTACCCAGGCCAAGTTAAAGACATGATCGTCTATCCCGACTGCTTTGACAACAAAGATTCTTGTATATAGTCTGAGGATAACCAAAATTAAAGAAAGGAATGTCATCAACCACATCACCGCTATGGAACGAGGCCCTTTGCCGCCCATCATTTTGGATTGTATCGCCAGGTAAAAGTCCTCAAGGAACTGGATTGAAAGGGAAAGGTCAGACTCTCTTGGAGTTGATGCCACAGAATCAATGCGCGACAAGTGGTTGCACCATCCAGATATAAGTACGTGACACTGTTGTTCTGGTACTCTCCATTGAAGAAAAAATCGCAAGAGCTTGAATCACAGATTGTGATGGGTCGTCGACATAAGTACAAGCAAGGACATTAATGATGAAACAGGCAACGGCCACGGAAAGTGAATGATTGGTCCAAAACAAAAAAAAACACGAGGATCGGCCTTGACCCGCATGCAAACGTACTTGTGTTAGGGCCAATTCATTGGTGTAGGAGGTTGTTGCCGAAATTCGATGTCATTCATATCCAACTCCAGAGTGCCATAACGCCTCACTTTGTGCTCAGATCAACTTCACTATATAAGCTATGCTTAATTAAAGAGGCGGAAGAGTTTGATTTTAGGACACATCATTTTCAGGGAGAGGGGCCTACGCTCAAATTTTGGTTTCTGAGGCGTAAATGTGTAGCACAATGTTGTCGATCAATGTCTGTGCAGTCGACATATCAACTGTCACGGAAAGTCTCGTGGGCAACCCTCGTGTTCTCCCAGCTCGCTTGGTCACAATTTCCACTTCTTCTCGTTGGCTCGGGCGGCCCGCTGTCACATTGCTGGACTAATGCACGAGGCTAGCGCCACTTCCGGTACTTTGTCATTGGGATGCTAGGGCCATCATGAATCTAGGCCGTACAGACAAAAGGCAGCCCCTGGGCACTGTTGCTAAATTAAAGTTTCACGCAGTGCTTTGGACACATTTCAGGAATAATGTCGCTGAATGTTGACGACACCAATAGGAAGCGGTGCCGACACCTGCATTCTAATGTAAGCGACTCCACCAGGAGAAGCTATAGTCACTTTTATTGCATGATTTCGAGGCTGTCAAGTTCCCCCGGAACTCCTCTCAATATATGGAGGCTCCATGCTCAGAACTTGTGAAATAATCTCACCACATAGCTAGATTTCAATATCGAATGTCGCAAACACAGGTTGTTTGAATGCGTCTTTAAAGGTGTTGCGACTGATATTGAAATTTTAGCTTGACCTTCCTTTGCGCCATAGTGATTTGAGTCGTATGAACCGGATCAGATAGGTCGAATCTGGTAGCAAGTTTTCCTAGTTTTCCTTTTCATATCTATATCTGACATATCTTCCTGGTGAACAGACCTATGGCCAATGTTTCATATGTAGCGGGGAAATTAATCCTTATAGATAGTAGTATAATTCTCCAAACTTTTCATTTTTTCAACTCCTAGCAAAGTCAAGTTGAGCCAACTGATATTTTGTATTACTATTCCCTATTCGAAGTCCAACTTCAAAATTGAAACTGCAAATGACATACAACCTTGATCGGCTGTGGTAGCTTAATATAAACGTCTCCAACATGAACCCAGTCTTTTTGAGTGTCTTCGGATACTCGTCCGAGCAATTCATCAACGCAAATCGCAGTCAAATTATCGCTCCGTAAACGCATTGTCAAGGCGGAGAGACTCTTCTCGGGGAAGGACTGTAACTCCGCCCGATCCTCAGAGCATCGATAAGTATCTGTCAAGAGAGCAACGCAGTCACCATCTGCGATTATAGCAATAATACTTACCTCGACCGCCTTCCCACGCATTGGAGTATATATTTCATCGATGGTCTTTGTATATTCCTCGTTGGAATAGTCCGTTGAAGAAATAAGGGTATAATGTGCGGGGAACCAGACATTTCTTTGGACCTTAAACTCCAGCCCCAACTCATAGAAATCAATGACCCCTTGAAGACGAGCTGTTTGATCAGTGTCCAAGGTCAGGTTCACTGACTTTGGATATTTCCTGCGAATTGCTATCGGGGTCTCGATTTGGTTGGCATGAATGAATCCAACTGACTTTTGGTCGAGAACATTGATAAACCCTTTCGCCCCGGACTTTCGTTTTAGCAATATAGTCACGTAAAACGGCATACCTGCCACATTTCCAAGTTGTGCTTTTCCCAGTTTTGATATGGGAGTGTCTCCATGGACGATGAAGGTGTTGGCATCATCATCCTTGTAGGAAATCACAAATTGGTCGCTGGTCACCGTCACGCAAACAGAGAGATTCTGATCATTCAATGGTTTTCCATGATAGAACCAGCGAATTGGTTCATTTTTTTGCTTTTTTGCCGCAGTTCCAGTTACGCCATTTCGAAGCAGTATAGTATCGTTCTTCCTACCAGTAACATCGGTTCCCCGCATGTTTGAAAGTATCACGGAGAAGACAACACCAGGATGCAGATTTCGCAGGTCTAGTACGGTTGACCAGGACTGTGGATCTTGAGGATCTTGAAGATAGAATGGCTGACTGACATACTTGTCTTCGGCTTGGAATTGAAGTGAATCAAGTGGAGTTTCGTCGTCGAGTCGTGTGAAAATGAATGATTTGGCTGCGACCGAGGCAGCCCGAATAGTGGGTATAGTTGGAAGATGGGGAATGCGATTTTTGTGCTCCTGATAGGTTTTATTTACGGACTTTTTGATTTGATCGAGCGCGTCCATGGTGACGAATTCTGCTCTATCGGAGCCATAAGTCTGTGGAACTCGTTGTGTCACCAAAGCCTGCATCAGACTTGCAAAGAGACAGGATATTGTGTAGTCGTTTTCCCAGGTACCTCCCCTAGATTTACTGGATAGAATGTCAAAGCACATCGTGCTGTGCTTGTCGTTGTTGATGTTATTTCGATAGACATCGACATTGTATCGGAGAGTACGAGTAAAAAGGTGAAGTACAGGAGGGCAGTTCGGGTAATCCTCGGGGATGATGAGTTCGCCGATCAGAGGAAGATGTGACAGCGCACCATCATTCGGAAACATGACGAAATTCCATTTGGCTTTGTTTGCTGTCTCCTTCAAAACAGTTCTGAGAGAATGGAAATCCGCATTAACATCTTCGATCTCCTTGTGAACACGAAGCAGGTTGCGCATCGCCATTCTGGAGAGTGGAGCCTTCACTAGCCTTGCCGGCGGAGCAACAAATGCGATGTTCTTGTTTTCGATCTTGAAAGTAATGGCCGCCGCAGTATTTCTTCCATGCTTGTCCGAGTCATAGCCAGAATTTTATAAACAATTAAGTAAGAATCTGACTCATACTCGGCTTATGGTGAGTCTATGGGCGGCGTCCCGAAGCGGAATAGGCTGTTCCTGTTCGAATAAGTCGGCCACCCTTTTGAATCAAATTGTTATGGAAATATGTTTTTTTTTAAAAAAAAAATCGCCGATGGAATCACCAGAGATTCGTTGGAGAACTTTTTGCTATCTGACACTAGATGGGATTTCCTTGTAATCTTTGTGAATGATTCGCTTTCCGCGAGCAGCAAAAGGTCAAAGTTTTCAACTGCAACGAACCCCGAGTATTGACTAGATACAAGGCGCCTGTCTCTGATTAGCGAGTATTACTGACCACGGACAGTCTTAAATCCAATATTTGTGTGGGAATTGAATACAAAAGGCGAGCGCAGGCGAGTTTTCGGTGCGCCGAAATAAGCTTCCAAGGACAGGTTTTGGGATAGACAGGTACAAATTTTGGGATCGGTGATATGCCGTTGTAGAAAGAAGAAATAGTAGTCTCGAAATCGGAAATAGTCCCGTCATTGTCTCCGCGTTGTTTGCGTAGACTACAACAACGCTGAGTTTTGGCTACTGGTACCAAATATTTCAAACCTAGCGATGGGGGCATCGTTAGCATCACCAACGGAGCATCTTCATATCATCGTCCTCATTTGAATGTAGATATTGGGCCTAAAAACAACAGCTCGTGTATTATGCTTGGTTGAGTTTATACAGCTAGGATTCTAATCTCGTGGGGGTAACAACTTTTCGTCGCCGACGAATAAACGCTGGCATTCAGCATGGTAAACCCACAAAATCACCGAAGTAAGGAGTAACTATGTCAAAATATCAGAAAGAATGTTGGGAAGCCAAAAAACAAATATACTCCTGACTTCGCAATTGAAACTCAAGACTTTATGAAATCGAGTAAATCTTTGTTCACCTCGTCAACGCTGACGTTGTGAATCGCATGAGAGCCTCCAGGATAAATCTTGAGCTTTCCTTGGGGCAAAAGTTTTGCCGACTTTAATCCAGCCGCGCCAATGGGCACAACTTGGTCGTCATCACCATGAAGAACGAGAACGGGAACATCGATGCTTTTGAGGTCCTTGGTGAAGTCCGTTTCCGAAAAGTCTTTGATGGAATCGTATGATGCCTTGAAGCTCGTTCTCATACCCTGTTCCCACCAGCTTCGAATTTGACCCTCACTCTTCGCCGCGTTAGGTCGATTAAATCCGAAGAAAGGTCCGGTTGGAACGTCCAGGAAGAATTGAGCACGATCCTTGCTCATCGCCTCTCTGAAGGAATCGAAAACAGACTTTTCGGTTCCCTCCGGGTTGGCTGAACTCTTTAACATGAGAGGTGGCACCGCTCCAACAAGAACAGCTTTCTTTACTCGGCTTGTGCCGTGTTTTCCGAGGAAGCGAGTAACTTCGCCTCCGCCATGTGAATGTCCGACTATCATAGCATTCTTGATGTCAAGATGTTTGTAAAGCTCTTGGAGATCATCCACGAATATCTCCATGTTATGTTCAGTCCAATTCTGTGTTGAACGTCCATGGCCACGCCGGTCGTGAGCAATCACACGGTATCCATGGCTAACCAGGAAAACCATTTGGCTCTCCCAGTTATCACTGCTAAGAGGCCATCCGTGCGAGAAAGTGACTACTTCTCCCTTGGGGTTGCCCCAGTCCTTGTAGAAGAGTTCGGCACCATCTCGAAGTTTCAAATAGGGCATGTTCGTTACTCAAGGATCTCTATAGATAAATTGAAGTTAACGGAATTGTTTCGTTCACCGATTTCTAAACCTGCTTCTTTTACTCTATTTAAGTCTATGAGAAATTTGTATTATGTCATGTCTATTACGACACCATTGAGCTTGGCCTAACCCTATTTTCCTAAAACGGGGCAGTCAGTTAGATTGATCCGTTAATTCTTGAATCATTCGGCAGAATCTAGACTGCCTCTACGACATCAAAGCATCACGACGGGTCAATAACTGTTGAATATCAATTTTCCCGGAAAGATTGTTGCGCCGCGACCGCGAACGTGAAGCGCTCCAGCGGCTCCACCACATCGTTTCACTATTCCTGCCTCGGCTCGCTCGCAAGTAGCTTCAGATGAGATTAAATTAATTAAATTCCTGTCAACGCGAAAAAGAAAACCTCCTTGGTATTACGCAACGCAATTGATTGAATTGATTATATTTAACCTTGAAAGTGAACATGATTTGCTTGGCTGTCTGAGGTCTGCGTCATCAGCCCTGACGTCATACTTCGAAGTTATGACCAAATTTCTTAGTATTGAATTGTACAAAAATATATGTTCACTTAGTTTTACATGTCTATTCTTTGTTAAGTACACTGCGATGCAAAATGCCAAAAGGCTATCATAGGAGCTGGGTATTCGATCAGAGATTGATTTTACTGAGTTCGGCTTCGGTCCAGTCCCACAACTCCTTGCCCATTTTCTCACTCCGAACATACTTGTTATGCGGTTTGTGAATTCCCACGGGGACATAGTAAGCGCCATTGACCAGTTCCTCCTTTTTCGCACCTGCCGCTGCCCATAGCTCGTTATATGCCCCCTCGGCGACCGAGGACCCGAAAAAGTTTAACGTCTTGGAGCCAAGGGCAACAATTGAAGAGCGCTGGCTAATAGAGCCATATAGTTCGGTCAAGATTATGCCAGGATGAACGGATACCGAGGTGATCGATGGATAGCGCCGACTGAGTTCTGCCGCGAACAGAATGTTGGCTGCCTTTGAAGCGCCATATCGGGCGGACGTATCCACCTTCTTGAGTTTTTCTTGGTTAAGGATCGTGTCGAAGCAAGGCGCGTAATTGTGTCCAATTGAGGCGAGTGACACAACACGGACATCTGAATTAGGTTCCTCTGCCGTCTTCAGCAATGTTGGCAGCAAAAGCTTGGTCAACAGAAAGTGGCCGGTGTGGTTGGTTCCAAGTTGGATTTCGTGGCCCAATTCGGTTTCTCCGGGAGGCAGAGCCATGACTCCAGCATTGAGGACGAGAATATCAAGTCTATCTGACTGGGAATTGAACTGTTTGGCCGCATTCTGGACCGAATCGCAAGATGCCAGATCTAACGGGAGCCAAACTATTTCCACATCAGTGGATACTGAAGATTTGATGGACTTAATTGCCTCTGTAGCTTTGGATTCCGATCGTGCGCCCATGAAAATCTTGCTTGGCTTATGTTTTGAAAGTTGTAAGATTGTCTCTTTGCCCAGGCCAGCATTGCCTGGAGCCAGTTAGGATTTTCGTTCGCAAATTCTATCCTTTCTGGTGATTTAAAGCATATCTGGAGGGTTTCAATCTCAACGTACCACCTGTGACTAGCGCAACCTTCCCAGATAAGTCATGAATATCCTTTTCGGGGTTGAAACTGACACCGCCGAGATAATTGAATGGGTTGGCGAATGCCGCAACAAAGCTCGCCATACTTGGGGGGTTTTTTGACAAGGAGGCCTGATCCTGCCTTCTTCTAGACTGGGTAATGAGTAGCGGCCGGATAGTGTGGCAGTGGCATTGCTCATATACCTTTGTTCGGATCAATTAACTCCCCGATGATCGCCAGTTTAAAGTGGAGCAAACTCAAATTTGAATGCTTACCTTTTTTCACATGCAGCGAGCAATTTGAGTATCCGCAGACTCACCTGTCTTGGCGATCCTTGGATTAATCATGATAAGACCTAAATTTAATAGAAGTTCGTATATTCTATCTGAATAATATAAAGATCCAGATTGGAATTATCGATTGGATTTGTGCATCGCCGGTTGTCCCTTTTCAACCTTTTTGTGTTGCCTGCTCGGTTAAAGACGTCCAAAATTGAAAGTCAGGCTGTGCTACAGCACTCCGTAAGCGCAGCGTGGTCAGTAGTTGCATAGAGGGGTATTTTACAGTGGCGCAACAAAAGTTCCCAAGCCATTGTTGAACACCTCGGGGTCTCCGCCTTCCCAGTGGCAGACTAGCAGCTACCCAGGATGGAGAAGGTTGGACAACCTATTACATCTTTGGTAGCTACTGATCTGCAATTAGAAAGGGATCCGAAATGGTTGGAAATTGGGGGTTTCAAGCCATTGCAACACCAATGTAGAATACCACTATATACAGCTACTGGCCGCCCTGCTGACAGACCGCTCTGCTGTGTCACAATGGTAACGAACGAACTAGCAAGATAATAGAACCGTGATACTAGAGTTGGTCATATATCTAGTATCAGAGGCATTAGAGCCTGGTGTATGGGTAGATTAGTATTTACGCAGATAACACCATAGAATAGATTTGAGCTATTATTTCATTTTCATAACTAAGTTATCCACAAACACGCAATCGATAAGCTAAAATCGCAAGCTAGACTTCAACTCCTTCTCAAGCTTCATGGCTGAAAGTATCCACCGAAGCTAATACACAAAGTCCTCAGCATATTCTTCATACTCATGCATAAAGTCCTCCATGCTGAACTTGTCGTTGAGTTTCTTTTTGAAGACGTCGGTCTGTCCAACAACCTCAAAGATGGCACCTTTTAGGCCACTGCCTATTTGATTGACCTCTTGTCGGTCAGAATAAATATCAGCATTTTGGGAGCGGCCGTTGAAACAAGAGGCTGTTGAAGATACAGAAGTTAAACTGAGAAATCGCTGGAGAATGATGTAGGATTCTGCGTGAGCTGGTTCTTCACTTTCATTTATTTCATCTTGCGAAGCCATGTCAACTTGGGAATGAATCAGAATATAGCAGACTTAAATAGGTACTGCAGAAAGTCAATAAGAATGTACTTGACTATTGAAAATTGAAAATTCTTGGTGGATTGATAGATCAAAATGAGGGGCACTACGGCGAACCACCGGGTTCTAGTTTGAAGCCGAAGACATATTAGGCCAGCCGAACTATCGGCCCATGGGGATTTTTAGCCAGCAATTTTCGTCGGCTCTGTGACTATCCTAAGGGGATAGGTTATTCTACGGTAGAAAAAAAGACGCTAACCAGTTAGCGTCTTTCCAGGCAAGAGGATAACAGTCTTACGTAACATATGCTTCTAACTATATCAACCCCACATGTCTACTCGTATCCATACGTATTCCCTTCTTTCATCACCTCCCCCGAAGAAAACGATGGTAGCTGAATTCGACACCTTCTGTGCCATTTGCTCCTGCTCCCTGCATGGCGGCGATGTTGGCTCCGACGTGCCGCAGATTCTCAAACTCCGACGCGGACGGGTGGCACGGCGCAAGTACTGGCTGGAACGCGAATTACCATATGACGAAACCGAGGATGAAGATGAAGAGGGGCGGCAGGAAAGAAAACGATATATGGCTTTGGTGCTGGATCCAGGCGATGAGCTACTTAATGACACTGACGAGGATGATACAAACTCCGTTCTCAGCGAGGAGTACGCTCACTCGTATGATCCGGGGATCTTGGGTGAGGATGGTTTGGACTGGTTGAGTTCCACTTATGGGGTAGGGATAGATCATCGACGACCGGGACCGAAGAGGTAAGCTTTTTCCTTTATTTTTCTTTCTCGCTGTATTAGTATTCACCATCAGAGTTTGTAGATACTTTATAGCGCCATTTAAGTACGAGGATCGGGTACGTCGAGCCCATCTCCGAAACAAAATGAATAGTAGAAACTAATTAAAAAAGCATTGGCTCTACATGGTCAATCCAAGTAACGGTAAGGAACCATTTTCTGACCCTTAACAGGAGAAAAGGATAAGCACTCACAGAAACTCAGATCCGGAACTCCCAGAAGACGAGTCCAAATTTTACGGGTCTGTGGATTTATACAAAGACCGACATTCCCTTTTCCAGGACTAACAGGAAGTCAAACGTCTAGTTACTCCGTCTCCGATCTTGATGATCCTCCCGTCTTCCCCTTTCACTGGGACTGCCTACAATTGCTTTCCCGTACCATTACCGGAAGCCCAGACTCTATATATATATAGATCAACTCCAAAAGGAGACCCTCTACCGGGCGATGCAGGACATTGGCGGTTTTACGAGGCTGGACCTAGACTACGGAGATGTTCACGGGAACGATCAAGATTGGCAAAATATACCGGGCGAAGAGGTATTGCTTTCCCTTCATTTCTCTTTTTATATCAGACCGTTCTAACGTTATGGACCAGTACTCGGTCTTGCATCCGACAATATCCGTTGAGCTGGGGATCCATATCCCTGAAAAGGTTACGATGAACCATCGTACTAGGTCGGATCTCAGCGCAAAGGTGATTCATGATCCGTTTGGATATCTGCCGTATGATGTGACCAGTTTGATCGTGGGGTTCCTGCCCGGAGATGCGGTTCTCGTGCTCTGTCAGGCGTCGTGGTTGGTGTGTGCGACGACGTGCCATGGCGTGTTTTGGAAACAGCGTATCCAGCGGGACATGGCATGGTGTTGGGAAGTGCAGGAACTGAAGGATTATCGATCGAAGGAGGTGGATTATAAGCAGATGTATCTGTGGCTGGAGTCCAAGACCAGGACGAAGTATGGTCTGACCGGTCCGTTTCTGCCGTTAGTGAATCGACGACGGATATGGCGGTGCTGTGAGGAGATTGCGGATCGGTATCGTCGAGTGCAGGCACCGAATTAAGATATTTTATATTTTGTCAATCTTGTACCAACCCCTATATCCTAGTCGCAAAACGGATGCACTGCATCCCAATCCTTCACATCCTGATTCGTCCATTCTGCGTGTTCCTGTCGCCTGCGGTGCTCCTCAATAAGCCCCCTAGCCATCTTAATCCCCTCCCTTCTTACTGGCCGCGACAAGTATTTGTCAGGTATAAAAATATAGATAGGTTCATCATGTATATCAAGAGATATTCGATAGGGTCAAATTCAAGAGTAAGTAAAGTGATATCGAGTCTCCCCAAGCTGACTTTTCCCAGTATTCCATGCCATATCGCAAAGCCAGGCACCCTCAAGACGGATTGGCAAACTGGGAAGAATATTTGAACAAAGTAGGAATTAGAGGGTGCTTAGAAATGGTTCATGGGCCAAATAATCAAAATGAGGGAGTAGTTGTAGCTTGATCTGCAAATATGCAGAGCGCTGACGATGGGATTTGAAAATGTTATCTCTTAGCAAGATTGTGAATAGTTTAAACAAGACATCTCCCACTATGGTGCTATTACAGGTCTGGATTCTGTTCACGGATTTACCTCGGTTCCCGAGGAGTTAAAACTGACTTTACGTTCCTCAAGACTTCGCAAAAGTCGGCCGCCGAGATGAAGATCCTTGGACTTGACCAAGAATTTGAGTGATTCGAACTTGAGTAGAGTAAAAGGGAGAGTTGTCTGCTGTTCGACAAAACTCATTCCTGCCCTTTATGGTCGCACGGTACATTTGGCAAGTGCGAGTTGATGTCGAAAAAGATGGCAGACAGCAACCGCAACCGCAGTAAGCGTACAAAGAGGCAGGTGTTATAGTAACTACTAGGATGAGAAACTACATAGTTGGAGAGCTGGTCACCTCCTATAGCAGCAAATTATTTACACTACGATCTGTATAGTCTAAGCTTTTTAGATATTGAGAGTTTTGTAAACTTTTTTTTCTTATTTAGTTAAAATGTTGCCATGGGGCTCTGCCGGAACGATACTACCATCCGGTGGCGTCTATCGTTCGCTGTATTTGGGGGCCAGTACCCTACACCTGATAGGAGTCTCGAAATTCAACGTATTGTAACCCAGCATCGATAATGTAAAAGCGAATATTTTGGTATTTCTGCAAATTCACGGCGGGATGAATATATTCAGATTCTGTACTTGAATCGACAATTCTGAATCATCCCAGCCTAACTTCTTGATATCTGGATTCCACTGTCGGCACTCGCTATACTAACTCGATCGGGTAACTGAGATGCTAGTCAAATAAGAAAAGATCGACATGACCTCATTCTATAAGGCTGGCCCCCAATCGGGCACCATACAAATCTGCTTAGAAACGCCATGGTGTTATCTGGACTCTATTTAAAGGTTTCACCCCGTCTTCACGAACTTCTAATTCGCTTCCATCCAACTACCAAGAAATTTGGAAAGATGACGCTACTGATTAGTTCGAATTTCCTTCAAATAGTCTTCACAGCCTTATCGATATACTGGGCAGGATGGATTATATACTGTCGCTTCTTTCATCCTCTTCGCTCTATTCCAGGCCCTTTTCTCGCATCTAGTAGTAGAGTGTGGATTGTCTACAAGACAGGTAGAGGCGATATGGAATATACCCAGCGTGCTCTACACAAAAGATATGGTATCTCTTGAAGCTCTCAGGCTACTTGCTCATATTTTAACCCATGTTCTCAAATTCCAGGGCATCTTGTTCGCATTGCCCCGAATGAGATTTCTTGTTCGGATCCTAACGCCATCAAGGTAATGCTCTGCCCTAAGGCTATTACTTGAGGCCAGTGAAGATAATAATCTGACTTCACCAGATCATATACGGAACTAAGCCACTATTCAATAAAGTTGGTTATTTTCATTCCGTATGCCTAGGTCCAGCTAACTCCTTCTTAGACTGAATTTTACGACGCATGGCAATCCAAAGTGAACAAGGGATATGCCGGCCATTTTCAGACTCGCGATGAAAAAGCACACACGGAGCGCCGCCGCATTGTCAATAGTGTTTACTCGATAACGAGTGTTTTGGAATCCGAGGATGCGATTAATTCGTGTACTCAGGTCCTGTGCGACACACTGCGAAATTATGCCAAGAAAAAGTCAAAGGTCGATCTATCTGTATGGATGAATATGTAAGTTTGCCCGACCTGGGATGCTTTTAGTGTCTACAGCTCAAAAATGTGCCGCTGACATGAGTGTTTTGAGGTATGCGTTTGACGTGATTGGTGAATTGTTTTTCGGTCAAGATTTCGGCTTCATGAAAGAGAAAACAGACGTGGGGAACTACATGAAAGCGATTCATGAAATATGTATCAAGAACACGATCGCTGGTACTGTGCCTTCGTATTTATCTGGGCTGACTTTCCCAACTCTCACCTTGTTCTGTCCATCGTTCCGTGGGACTATTGAGGCGATCATCAATTTATCTGTTTCGTCGAAAACGGCAATGGATAGACGAATGCGAGAAATCGAGGAAAATACGGATGATCGGCGGGATATTATTCGAAAGCTGATGGAGATCAGTGCCGATCGAGGAGAGAAGGTCAATTTCAATACGAATAATATATACGCTGAATCTCACAGTGCATTGTATGTTCTGAATAGACTTGCTCTGTTTCTTCCTCCATTGGTTTTTCTCTTTGTCCCTTACTCTTTACTGACGATGTGACCAGTTTTGCGGGCGCCGACACAACTGCTATTGCAATGACGAGTATTTTGGGCCATCTGATTCGAAACCCCGTTGCTTATGAAAGGCTGACTAGTGAAATTGACACTGCAACTGCGGAGGGTTCATTTTCTATGCATATCAAGTATAAAGAGGCTATCAAGCTCCCATACCTGCGAGCATGCATCAACGAAGGAATGCGCTTGCACCCCAGCGTGGGCTTGACCATGCCTCGACACGTTCCACCTGGCGGAACGACAATCGATGGTGTTTATATTCCAGAAGGATACGTTGTCGGCATGAATCCTGCAGTTGTTCAGTATGACAAGAATTTGTTTGGGCTAGATGCTGAAAAATATAATCCGGATCGCTGGCTAGGAGCAGATGCACCGCAGATGGAAAAGGCGATGTTGCATTTCGGGATTGGAACTCGCATTTGCATTGGGAAAAATGTAGGACTTTCGTCCCATTTATTTGCAAGCTTTGACTAACGGAAATCAACTTCCAGATTGCATTGAGTGAAATTTATAAACTTGTCCCACAACTGCTGCGAGAGTTTCATATTCGCCTGGAAAATCCGGCCAAGGGACTAGAGACACGAAACTACTGGTTCAACAAAGTGGTCAATGAGCATGTATACTTTGAAGAACGTCTTAATTCATCGCTTTAGAATTCAATTATGTGAAAGAAGTGAAATAATCAAAAAAATAAGATCTTCTTGACCAAAAGTAATGTTTATAGTTGGCGGGTGTAAACAGAAGGCGGTCTGCACATTCTGCCGGGCATCG
This sequence comes from Penicillium pancosmium, assembly GCA_031761475.1. Taxonomy (NCBI): domain Eukaryota; kingdom Fungi; phylum Ascomycota; class Eurotiomycetes; order Eurotiales; family Aspergillaceae; genus Penicillium; species Penicillium pancosmium. The sequence continues at coordinate 7,088 of JAVMSB010000209.1, read as the reverse complement.
CGCTTGAGATTCGCCGGCTTCAACCAGCTTCACGAATTACTTTTTCCAGCTCTCTCCAAACACTCCCATCCTCCTTCACCCACACCCCTTTTCGCCCTTCGCTGGGGCTTCTTCAAAGTGTGAGCCACGCTACAGCTCATCACACTTTCTCCCCCATTCCGACCCTCACACCTCCCTCACCTTTCAAACAAATCACAGCGCGCCCTTGTGATGTCGACTCTCTTTGGCGGCGGCGCCAGCTCTGCGTCCGCGTCCGCCGGTGCGGCGAATACGACAGGCGATATCTCAAAAGATGTAACTCTCAACCAACCACCCGAGGATAGCATCTCTGACATGGCTTTCTCGCCCGCCTCCGATCACTTGGCTGTTGCATCGTGGGATAAGAAGGTCCGCATCTACGAGATTAACGAACAAGGCATGAGTGAAGGAAAGGCCCTGTTCGAGCACGAGGCTCCTGTCTTGAGCTGCTGCTGGTCTCCGGTAAGTTTTCCTTGTCTATATATGCTCTGCCCCCGGCCCGAGCTGCCAAACTAACGGGCTGTACTTTCAAGGATGGATCTAAGGTCGTCGGTGCTGGTGCCGACAAGGCCGCCCGCATGCTTGACCTAGGCGCCGGAGCTACGACCCCCGTACAGGTCGCCGCGCATGATGCGCCCATTCGAAGCGTCCACATGATTCCCAACCCGTCCGTCGGCGGATCTCCGCTTCTCGTGACCGGCTCGTGGGATAAAACAGTCAAATACTGGGATCTCCGACAGTCGAACCCGATCGCACAACTTGAATGCCAGGACCGCGTTTACACAATGGACGTTAAGAACAAGCTGCTAGTCATCGGTACCGCGGATCGATACATCAACATCGTCAACCTCGACAACCCAACCAAATTCTACAAGACCATGCAATCCCCCCTCAAGTGGCAGACGCGGGTAGTCAGCTGCTTCGCCGATGCGAGCGGTTTCGCCGTCGGCAGCATCGAGGGTCGTTGTGCGATTCAGTACGTGGAAGAGAAGGACTCTGCTTCCAACTTCTCGTTCAAGTGTCACCGTGAAACTCCCCCCGCCAACCGGGATATCTGCAACATTTACTCCGTGAACTCGATCAACTTTCACCCTGTACACGGAACATTTTCCACTGCCGGTAGTGACGGCACTTTCCACTTCTGGGATAAGGATGCTAAGCACCGGCTCAAGGGGTACCCGTCTGTCCAGGGTCCGATTTCCAGCACTGCTTTCAGCCGCAATGGCAATATCTTTGCTTATGCTGTTAGCTACGATTGGAGTAAGGGATATTCGGCCAATACTCAGCAGACTACGAACAAGGTCATGCTGCACCCTGTGGGCCCGGATGAGATGAAGCCTCGGCCTGGTGGAGCTCGCAAGCGTTGATTGAATGACAGTACATGGCAGTACAAATGGGGAGAAGGGAGGAATTTGGCTGGGCGTTTCGCTTTCTCCAGAGCGTCCTGGGGCCGTTGGCGCTATGAGCATGTAATGAACTTTTTTTATCACACCGGCGTGTATTTTACTTTTAAAAGAGAATTGCAAATGGGATTTTAGCCTGGTCTGTCGTGATTACAATGTATAGTGTAAAGTGTAAAGCGTAAATAAAGGGCTCGGTGGTCAGCAATCCACCAGCCCTGGAGTGGATATGATGGTCAGGGATGAGATGAGATGAAATGATGAGATCATGACGATCAAACAGGTGATCTGAAACAGCCAAGCATGTGCTACTGAGTATATTTATTGCGTAAGTAGTAGTACATCTTCCCCATAATAAGCACGCGTGGCTGTCTGACTAATTGCATCTGCGAAGTATAGAAACACGAGGGATCAACTAGACAGAAAGAAGGAGTGATGCTACTAACTAGAACGGTTTTCCAGTAAGTTGAAAAAATCTAGATCAAATACTAGTAAAATATATAATACATTTACCAATAATCTTGCTATACTCCCTCCACAGTTATCTGCTTGATCAGCTTAGCTAAGCACTGTTGACGTCTTCTGCTGCTTGCGGTGGGATTCCATCTGCTTCAACGGGGAACTCTGCTTGACTGCTTGACTGTTTTCGTGCTGGCGAGTTCGAGTCCGGAGCAACTTGCTTTCTTTCTATCCCTTGTTCCTCGTGCATTTTCCTGATTTAATCTCTCCTTTCTCTCCTTCACTCTGAAACACTGCACAGATCCCTCCGCAACCCCGGCCGGGCACGAGCACGAGCACAACCACAGCCACGAGAACACTCCTTTCCCCCCAGTTTCAGGCTTCCATACTCTTCCTCCTTTCAAGATATTGGGAATTCATATAAGATCTCCACTGCGACACCGAATCTATTCCTTCTGCGCTCCTGTGAAACCGCGCCTCTGCGATTCTGACTATCCCCTTGTTTCCCTAATCGCTTATCAGTCCAAACTGCTGCCCCTCAGACCAGCCCTACCACCAGCAGAGCAGAGCACAGCACAGCAGTTTCGCCCCGAGCTACACTCCTCACTCTGTCCGAGATGCGTCGCAACTCGGATATCGAAATCCAACTCCCCGATGCGGGTCCAACCCCCCTCTCCCCAGAAACCGTCAGCGAGCCAGACGTGGAAATGCTTTCCGACGAACCCGCGGCACCACCATTAACACTCCCACCACACATCGCCGCACGTTTCTACCGCCGCAGCAGCAAAGTCCGTCGCGGCTCAACCGCCTCCTCACGCCGCAGCTCCATTTCATCCATACACTCCGCCTCATCAAACGGCTCCACAAGCGCCGACAATATCGCCCAACACCTCCGCCGAACCACCATTATCGAAACGCGCAAGGCGCGACTGGCCGATCGCGCCCTACATGCAGAGAAGGTGAGATTGCGCGCCGCGCTTTCAAAGGCGGCTACCCGGAACTTGCATATCGAAGAACGAGCGCTGGCTGCCCAGCAAGCCCGGGAACGCCTCCTTGCAGACATTGCGGCTAAGTGCGAGGACCAGGTTAAACGGGCGAAGAAGAAGGCTGAAGATCAGCGGGAGAAACAGGCTGCCGAACACGCTCGTATTCGTCTGGAAATGGCGGAAAAGCTGGCGGAGGCTGAGAAGAGACGTACGGCTTATCAGCAGACCCATCGTCGTCAGCGTACGAGTAGTTTGCCCGTTGCGGAGGAGAAGAAGATGTCGCGATCGGTGACCAAGTCGCTTACGCGAGATGCGGCGGCGAGGAAGATCCAGCGTGTTTGGAGGACTCATCATGCCAAGGCTGTGATGCGGGAGTTTAAGGCATTGAACTTGTCTGTCGAGCAGGTGCGGGAAATGTCTTTTGAGAAGGTGGGAGCTTTTCTTTCGAATCGGGATGTTTTGGATACTATGACCAAGGTTCTTCGACTATGCGGGTTGCAGGATATGGAAGGTGGCGCGATGGGTGAGCGTGGTGCGGTGCGCACGTTCCTCAGCAGCTATCTGATTGTCACGCATCCAGCCGAGGTTTTGAGTGGTGATGGTGAACAGGAGCAGGATCTTATTTCTAAGGCTCGAGAGCTCCTCGTGGCATTTGACCAGGTTACTGCGTTGCTTTCGTCTGGTTGCTGTTCGCCGACAGTTATCACTGCCGATCTTCAAATTCTATGCGAGTCGCATAATGTCTTTTTCTCCGCTTTCCATGCCTGGAAGTCGCATGATTCAACTGTCTTGATTGAGATTATGCTGGCGCAGTTTGTTGAATTGGAGCTCATCTGGCAGACCGTCAAAGATGATCAAGCTGGCGGCGTTGCGGAGGATTATCGACAGGGTATTCGACAGAACCAGATTCTTCTCCTGGCCCGACTCAAGCGCCTCGCGGGGTCTGATCGTGCCATGGAAATGATCCGGGTTTCGCTCAAGAAGGCAAAGCGAGAGAAGAGGCGGTCTTCCTCTAAGCAAGCTATCCCTCGATCCGCCGAAGTGGCTGAAGCTTCGTCAACGGATGTTTTGTCTGAAAACGTCACATCTCCCATCAGTGAATCGTTCAACAATATTGATTCCACGGTCCTTCACGACCTCGAGAAGCAGCGCACATCGCCACATGAGCGGTTTACCAAGATCCTCACAGCTCTACCTGATAACCGAGAGCTGGTTCATGAACTGCTTCTTAACAAAGAGTTTAAGATCGAAGAAACTTCATACACCGGCCCTCGGGAAAGAATCATGGAACATATGTGTGAGCAAATGAGGCAGGATGTCGAAGCAGGACATGGCACCGGCTGGACTGTTGCCATGGCCACTGTCATTCAGGACCGACTATTGCGCTCACTGCGACCCGGCAACTCGCTTTACGTACTCATCAGCGAAGTACTGGATCCAAAACTAGTTGAAAGCCAGTGCAAAGCGGGAAGCTTCTCTTATGAGAACTTTTTCGATTTTATGAACAATATCTTGCCCCGTCTGTGTGCTCCATACCGTGATCCCGCAGTCAAAGCTTTTGCCGAAGACAATTCAGGAGACGCCATTGACAAGCTGGCTCGACTGATGGGAATCATCGACCTACTATCGCTAGATCATACAAACTTCATGATCCAAGTTGCAGCACCTCAATTAATCCAAGAAGCACCTGGTTACGAGCAACGAACCTTCGACAAGGGCATTGCCGATGGCTCAATCAGTCTAGGCAAAACACGCCGCTTCTGGCGAACCCATCGCAAGATGATTGTCGATGAAATGAAGAAACGAGATCCGGAGAGTATTCACGGCGAACCTCAACCATCCGCATCACGAGTGTACGCCTACGGTCTCGCAGATTTGGTCCTGAGTAATGCCGTTGTTTCTGAAGATCTAATCCCAGAGACATTGGTACTTGACCAGCAACGTCTGGAGCGATTACACGCCAAGGCATTCCAAATCGTCGCGACGGCGTCGATCTTACTGACGGCCAAGAATTTGTTGAAAAGAGATGCTCGCTCGCATTGGAAGGCTGAGGCTGACCGTATCATGTCGTTGGACTTTAATGAAATAAGTGCCGAGCGTGTCCAGTCCATTCTACAGTCCACACACCCAATGCCACCAAATGCCAGCGCACAACTTTCTTCGACGATTCGTCGGGTCCTGGCTCCTGTTGCTAAAGCTGCTGTTACCGCTGCCCCGCAATCCGTGCAAATTAATCCGGATCTCTCGAGACTCGCTGAGAGTGGAGGAAACGGAAATGCACCATCAGCGCCTAGCTTCTCAGACCCCGTTGCAAAGTTAATGCTCTCACGCCTACGAAGCCACGTCCTCTCCCGTCTCAGTGCATCCAGTGCTTCGGAGCGAGTCAGAGCAACGACAACAGCTAGCCAGAGTCTTGCTGGTGCGGGTATGCCTGAGTTTGTGAATGAGGTCGGCAAACTGGTTGATGAGCTTGAGAAGGTTCGGGAGGTGGATTGGCTTTGTCATGGAGCTGTTTATGAACGTGTATATGAAGAAGGTGTTTCGCAGTAATGAGCGGCGTTTGGTTTGGATGATGCATACATCCATCACCATCATACATATAGGTTGTTTTTTAATGGGATCGGGGGCGTTTTTGAAGTTGAGTTTTTTGAAGTGACCATGCTGAAATGGATGATCGGGCAGACTGGCAGGTATTGCGCATTTTGTATAGGCAATAGGCGTTTAGATCAGATCGATTTTAAATTGTGGTTTTGCAATCCATTTTATTCATGCATGGTAATCCATGGATAATACTAAGGGTCATGGTGTCTAGTACTCAATTGTGTACTTTCATTTGTATTTTGAATTGTAGTTGGAATGTACTAAGAGCATTCATTTTAATACCGGATCTTGCCAGTGAAGAGTGCCAGCGGCCTCAATTCGATTCAAGTTCTAAGTCGTGACATGATATATGCATCCCATCCCATCCACCTCATTTACAGAATCCATTTACCGCTGGAAACTCCACACCTTAACACTCCCATCATCTGCAGTGGTAACGAGCACTTCCTCCTCACTTGTACCAGCACTCTCAGAACCCCGATCCGCCCTCTTCGCCCAAGCCGCATGATTAATCTCATAAATCCCATGCGCCCCATCCACAACCGCAACAATCGACCACTCTGTTCGCAAAGACGAAGGAGCAGGGGCGGCGTCATCAGTCGTATCCATAGCCTCAGAATCAGCACCAGCACCAGCACCAGGATCAGTGTTGGGCCCACCCTCCACAAATCTCTCTTCATAAAGTACAATTCGCCCATCGGCACCAACAGACGCGATAAGTCCCGTCCGCCGACTCCAAGCAACAGAATAAATTGCCAACTCATGCGCATGAGGAAGGCAAGCATCTTCCTCCCAATTCTCATCCGTCCCCGTCGGCCGAATGATACTCGGAATTCCCGTCGCGGCTGAAGACAGCGCCGCGGCACTGGCACTTTCTTTCGGAACTCGGCGCCAAATTCGAGCTGTGCGGTCGTCGGAGCAGGATACTAGTCTTGGACCGGAGAGGGAAACTTGTTCACGCCATTGGCGTTGCAGGTCCACAGATGCTGCTGCAGGCGAAGCATCAACACCCTCCCAATCCAAAAACCAAACCGTGCCACCATGACCCTTGATACAAGCAACCTGACCCCAATCATCAAGATCCTCTCTCCAAAGCCGAATCGTATCATCGTATCCCGCAGACGCAAGACACTCTTCAACAGGGTGCCAAGAGACACATTTCACATCACCACCATGTTCCTGCATCACGGCGACGGTTTCGAAATTGTTATCGCCGTCATCGAGATCTTCCCAGATCCAGATTGATTTGTCCCGTGCGCATGTTGCGAGGAGCATTCCTGACGGAGACCAGGAGACGGATTTTACTTCGGAATCGTGCCCGTCTAGGAGGACGGCGAAGCGCCATTCTTCGTCTTCGGCGTCGGCTTCGTCTTCGGCAAGGTTGTCTTCTGTAGGATTGGTGTTGGTGCCGTAATTATCCCATCGTCTCCAGATACCGACTGTTGCGTCGAAGGACCCTGTGGCGAGAACACTTTCGCCGGATATGTGTGGTTTCCAGGCTGCAGTGCGGACGCTGCGTTTGTGGCCGCCGGTTATTGTGGAGAGGAGCTTGAAGTTTGTGAGGGAGTAGATTCGGACTGTTTTGTCGGAGCTGCAGGTTGCGACGATTGGGAGGGTGGGGTGT
>JAVMSB010000208.1:0-56145 GCA_031761475.1 Penicillium pancosmium | reverse complement strand
GATGGTGGTGGTGATGATGCAAAGGTGCAGCGGGGAGGGGGTGAGGGAGAAACAGAGGGAGAGGGGAGAGGAGAGGAGAGTGTGCAGAGTAGTGCGCAGTAGATGGCATATATTCAGGAGTATTGGTCCTCATCTGGGTATATTTGAGTGTCCTATAACGTGTATCTAGATCTAGACTCCTCTGTTAATACTAGTAACTGCACTGGCATCCACAATCCACCAACTATGTCTTAGTAGTATACTGCACTGCCAATCATAATAACTACATAAATTATACCATTATACTGATAAACTAATAAATAAACAAAATCCCAACTACAGTATACTCTACTTTACTCGTATCTCTGCTGCTTTACGGAGCACACTGCTCCACGTGACGTCATAAGGTTACACGCCGGGATTGCCCGCGCTGCATTCATCGTCGACCACTCACAGCTGCAGCTGCCAATTGCCTCTGTGGAGAGGCTACGAGGGAAATCTCTACCACCTGTGCATCTAGCGTCATGGCTGAATGTGGGTGTGAGAAAGGAGCGTGAAGTATATAGTGGAGCAGAAGCCCACTTTTCCCCAGACTTGCACAATGCAGATCTTCCATTGACCCCATTCCATCTCATCTCATCTCATTCCCGCTGGCGTCTTTGCTATACAGCCACCATGCGCCACTTCGACGCCTGGCTGGTCCGCGACCCCTACTCCATCTGGCATTACTACTCAACCGGCCGAAAATGGCAAGACCAAGTTTGCGAATTGATTCATGACCGTGCTATCTGCTCGCCTGCTGCACCAACATCTACATCTACATATACAACTACTAGTACACAACCACTAGACATCCCCGGAATAGACTGGACGAAAAGCACACCCCAAACAACCCCCTTACTCACAAAACTACCCCCCGAAATCCGTACCATGATATGGGGCTACGTCTTCGGCTCCGACACCCTCCACCTCGTCCAAATAAAAGACAAAATAAAACACGTTAGATGCAATTCCACCTCTAGCACCGCTCTCACCCACCACCGCCACTGCTGCCCCAAAACACCAGCCCGATGGCGCGTCTACGACGGCCGCATCCCGGGACATACAGATAGACTACTCTACCCACACACGCACACCGATCTACCCTCAACACTCTCAACCACCCCGGTCGCCTTATTACGAACCTGTAAAGCGCTGTACGCAGAAACTCAAACAATACTATACAAAAACAACACAATTGACGTCGACGACTTATATACATTCCTCTCCTTTGCTGGATCGTTGTCGCCGCGCGCTAGACGCGCGGTCACGAGTCTGACTGTTCAGTGGATGCCGGTTTGGACACCGCTTAGTGGACAGGAACATAAGGGGTCTATATATGCGCATACGCATAGTGATGCGCTTTGGGTTAGGTTTTGGGGGTGTGTTGCGAGGGAATTTACTGGGTTAAAGACCCTGAAGTTGAGTGTTGATTTGGGACGGTTTACGGGGATGATGGTTGGTGGTGGGCCGGTTTTGGTGGGGGGTGGTTTGGGGCAGAGACTTAAGCTTGATGTGAATGAGGGGTGGGTTAAGCCGTTGCTGCAGGTTAGGGGATTGGAGGAGTTTGATCTGGCTGTTACAGCTAGGTGTGATGTTGCTTCTAGGGGGGTTGTTGAGGGGGAGTTGGTTAGAGATGCTGTGCAGTTGAGGGAGGATTTGAGGGGGTTTATTGTTGGGGAGAGGGGGAATAGAATGGATATTGATGTGGATATGCCAATGGTAGGGGGGAGGAAGAGGATGTTGGCTATTACTGCTGGTTAATTTAGTCTTCGGATACTATATGGCGCATGGCGTATGGCGTGATGAGAAATGAAGATATTCTTATGCTTGACGATCTATGAATTCTGTATGTTAGGGCTGTAGGTGAAGTTAGGGTTTGGAATGTGCTACACTAAGATATAACCAGGGTCACCCTGGGTATATCACGTCCTCTTAGTACCCCAATACATGCAGGTATATACACCGGATTTTGTCTGCCAGGTGGGGCTTTCATTTCTCGGCTGCCGCTGCTTTTATGAGGGCGCTCAGGCTCAGGCTCAGTGAGTAGATGTCAGCACAGGCTCAGACTCTGTGATCGAATCACCCGAGTCATATGAGGCTTAACTAAGGCACACTGATCGCTTAGTGACTAATCAGGGCTGCTCAGTGATCATTCAATACCTATTCACCCTTTGATACTCTATATCCAATCAGCGTTTGTTCCCTAGTATAGCCAAATATCCTCATTTAAAAGAAGAAAAAACAGTATTTCTGCCCACTGTATCAGAAATAGGGCTATACGAATGTTATTCTCATAGATAACATAGCTAAAGCCAGTAATTTCTCTATCATACCTAACGTCAGATTGAGAATCTATCGAATATAAAGGTTAGCTCTGATTCCCCTTCATCATCCTATAAATTATACATTTCACACTAACTTATCTTTGCCAAAACCTAATCACTTCTAAGAATTCAACTAATAGACCCTAGGTCAGACAAATATCCAAAGATAGGCCAACAGACCTTTCCCGCTAGGTATAATAATACAGCCAAAGAAAGGTATTGTCTCTAACAGCAGAAGAATAATTATCTCCCCAGTTCTTCCAAAGAACAAGACAAAGTTTAGAATAAAGATAAGAAGCTTCTAGGGACTAAAGAATTACACAAAGAAGCTCTTAATCTTTAGCTCAAGTAGATTAAAGCTACCAAACTTAATTAAAGAAAAGGCTAACTTCTGCCTAGCTTTGCAGCTAACCTAGAGAATAGATATCAAGATTATAAAATATTGAAAGGTTACGCCCCTCCGAGCTATAAAATAGTAGAGGAATTTATTCGGTAGTATATCGACTCTACTGTTAGCCAGCTCAACATTAATGGAAAATCAACCATAACAACAAGTAAAGCATACACAGAGAGGATCTTCAGTAGAAAATATTTTACCAAAACCGAGGTTCCTGAAAGAGACCAAACAGAAATATATAGTATAAATTTTTATTTGCATTCCAGACAAATTTGTCCTGGCGCTATTGACGATAAATTACAGTAGATCAAAAATACATCGACCAAAGACGGTAAAGTCGTGAACAAAAAAAAAAGAAATACCGCTACCTCCGCAGCCTCAGAAGAAAGAAGAATTCATAAGAGGAGCACGGTTGTTGATATTGCTGCTATGAAACGAAACTATTTATCCTGCTGAAATCAAACAGCGGTCTTGTTACTAAGGCACTGGATCAGTTCAGATGACTTTGATGTTGAGAGTAAGAAACCCCACTACAGTATCTACTAGGATTTCATATTTCTGATGCTTGATTGTGTTAAGCGACTATAGTTTCCAATCTACATATTTGGAAAGGATTTGCGTGAGCCATCAAGCTGTGCCCAGGTGAACACTAGAAACTTCCATGGCCCCTTGAACAATAAATCTGGTAAGAAAAGAAGGTTGAATATGATAATTATCTTTCATAGTCTCGATGATCTAGTGCTAGATAGCTAGATCACCACAATGCTGTTGTTCCCGCGACGAAGTAAGTTTTCGTAAGTTCGGGCTAGTCAAAAGCATGTGACTTCCGGAGTGTCTTCTCAAAAGTAGCACCGATGCCCCACATTTTATTTCGATCGAGGCCCAGAAGATCCACTCGTCAAAATCTCCGCGCATCGAAAGGGGTAAAGCGTATTTGAAGCAATCAAGCGCATTGAAGTTTCCGCAATTCGAGAACAGAGCTCAACTCAATGGCAAACAATGAATAGCACTGCAACTGTTGGGGCCATGTGTGAGCCTTTTCAATGCGTTAAAGTAGTATACTCGTCGATTCTTAACCTAAGTGAAACTGAACAGATCATGGCGAAATAAATAATCGTTCTGATATGGTGAGTACACGGTGGTTGCAGATCGGATCAAAATTACCGCAGTGGCGCTATGACAGCTGGGCGCCACTTTACCACGATACACTCACGTTTTCCTTTTCTCAAGAACCACACCGGAATGACTCCGTACCTGACTAGGAAGCCATTCCACCTCAACACTTGTTTTTATTTCAATTCGCCGAGGAATTGACATACGCAGGTTGCCAAAGGGCTGGTCGTCATGCCACGGAGTCTCATTCCAAGCAGGAAACAACAGAAATGTCGACCAACACCGCATATTGGCGACAGACTACGGAGGTATCACCTTAATAGGAAATTGCGAAATATATTGTGATTCCCCGCACATATGTTCGGATTCTAACACTCGGACCAAACCTGTGAAGGCCAATGCGGCAGTCTGATGCCGAGAACTACAACAATTACGAGAAGCTTAAATAGATCCTACTGATCGCGGAACTCCTTGAAATTATGAGAGATATCATAATTTATGCTAACCTGCGGCATTATCTTTTGATTTTTTTTTCCAAAAGTAATCACCCTTACTTTCTAAGAATGAAGCTTCTTACCGTCGCACTACTGTCCGTGGGGCTCGCTTGGGGAAATCCTGTCATCGTTGAAAGAGGTAAAATCTCGAATCATACTCGTCATTGTGCATACCTGAGCCCTACAGCTAGCATGATTATGGGATTACTTGCTCAGTTTGGACTGACTTTGTTGTGTCTAGCGGATGGACTGCCAACCAACTGCGTATATGTAAACAACATAGCGTTTGGCACGGTTCCTAGTGATGGAGAGCCAGGTCAATCTCCAAGGTATACCATGACCCAGTTGGATAGTGCTCTAGGCGCTAAGATCTGTGGATATGGCTGGTATTCCCAGATCTCTTCCAGCAGTTATGACGGAGCCCAGTTGACAGACATTCTGAATGACGTAGTCAGCTCCGGCGCGGTGTTCCAGCCTGCTGTGATGCCTACTCTACAGCTCGACAGCTTTACCGCCTCGACGGCATCACAAGTTGCGGCCGTCTTGAAGCAGTTTACTGACAGAGGCGTGGAAGTTTGGTTGCGTTTTGGCCATGAGATGAACTATTATCTGTCGGCTGGGACTTACCACGGAACGGCAGCCCAGTTCGTCAGCGCTTGGAAGCTGATGCATGCGGCAGTCCAAGGTAACTCGCTGATTAAGATGTGGTGGTCTCCCAATGTTGACGGCACTGGGGTCCAGGCCATTTCGCAGTACTGGCCGGGACCAGACTATGTTGACTTAGTTGGCATAGACTGCTACCCTCAAGGCACTATCACCTCGAGCTCCTTCGCGAATTGCTATCAGAGCTTCTATAACACATATTCTGCTGCTTATAGCAAGCCCTTTGCCATCGGCGAGACCGGTGCCTGTGGAAGTAGCGCCGAGGCATGGCTGTCCGCCCTCATGAATCCTCCAAGCGGTTATCCCAACTACATCGCGATGTCATGGTTCGAGTACTCGAAGGAGTGTGATTTCCGCATTATAGAAAGCAGCTTGCTTCCACAGACAAAGAACATTCTCCTGAACGGCGGCACCAGCCCTGGTTCTGGCAGCGACTTGCCGTCCGATACATGTACCTGGGGGTGAGCAGATTTCCTCTTAGCCTTAACAGTCCACTTTTTTTGGCGCAAAACTGATAAAAGCAGATGTGAAGGGTGGGCCTGCAGCTCTTCGAGCCCCTGTCAGTCAGCCTACACATGTTCGGGGGGCTATTGTTCAAATTGCAGTTGGGGCTGCAATGGCTGGTCATGCAGCGCTTCCCAACCGTGCAATGCTGACTACACATGCGTGAGCGGTTACTGTCATCATTCTGGCCCAGCCACCAAATAAATTGAGCCAAAGTCCCCAATCTCTGAGATCAAATGCCAGCAGAAATGAGGAGGTCTTTCATGGTTGGATAAGTCTTGAGGTTGCGACAGTGATGTATCTTGCGAACTGACTAATTTCGATGAACTGAACCGGGAGATTCAAATGATTTGATGCAGATTGTATTGAATCGAGCACTTGCTATACTTTAGCTTAGCATGTTAAAGATGAAGTTAGTAATTTTTCTGGAGCGCTCAACCTCGGTAAATGAAGCAGCATCAGTAAATTCTTATCTTCCATTGAAATCTTTCGCTTTCCCTCCTACTTTCAGTCTCCTCTAATGAAGTACTCATCCCAGCAGTCTGTATTCAATTTGTAAAGTAAACCAATGTATTGTTGCTGCTCATGCGTGGCATCTGCTTGTCGCTCGCAGTCTTCTCCCTTCCTCAAATCTATAGACACCAAATACTGAGCTCATGACTAGTTCAAAAACTGTTTTTCGCAACAACCTAGGATCCGAAACCTTAAGTGGAGACACAGCGAGAAAACCGAAACTAACTCCAAAGAATGATATTATGGTAAGACTGTCTTTTTATTAACCCATTGAGCTTAGCTCTAATTGACGATAAAAAGATCAAGGGCGATCATTCAATGCATCGTCAACTGCATTGAGCCGAGATAGATATCGAGTGCATGTGGTTGACGCATTGTTTTCGGTTGAGCGGGAAGAGACTCATAACAAAAAAAAAATTCAGTCTTACTAACCTTTATTCTATACAAAATTCTGTGAAGTCACCGGAAGATGATGATTATTCTGTCGTGTCTTGTTCGCCCTGCAAAGTTAGAGACAAGAGCAGGAAGATAAAGCATATGTAGCTGGGATACCAACTAAATTTGTTAGGAGCCCCAGGCTCCTATACATAGTCATCCTACACCACACCATTTAGTTGTATGTAGTTCTACTAGATAGCTTTATCGAATTATCTACCTGTTATATTATTAAATTCGGCCTAAAGTAGCAGCAGGGTTCTCTTAGCAAATTTACTGTTAAAATCCCACAACCCTTTGCTTCTTGCCTGCAAGATTGTCTACCACAACACATGAAGCTCTGTTTGAGAAAGTGCGTCGTGCCTCTTGGCAGCGAATTGGGGTGAAAATTAACTTACCCACATAAGTTCTGGGAGAAACGCTAATATTGGGAAAATCATAGATAAATATTTGTTTGTGGGGCCTTTCTGGCTGATTATCTTCAATTTGGCAACCAAGTAGTCTCAGCATGTTACGCAAAACCTCAAGAACACCTCCCCGATTGACATTACAAGGCATGACAAAAGATACGGATACCGAGTTAGCTCCAACCATCTGGCTATAAATATAATTAGAGCTCAAAGTCTTCCTCCATTTCCCAATCATACAAGAACCTTGTTTGTAGGCTTCGGCCCTTCAGAGAGCTGACTTCAATCTCCACGGTTTCTCCGGGAACAAGATCAACAAAATTATCGCCATAAAATGCGTCCTCGATAGATTCAGACATAGGCACCGAGATCGTCACTCCTTTTGCTGGGGCATTAGCACTTAGTAACACCTTGTCACCTGAATCTGTCACTTGCGTAACAACACGTAGATCGGGAGAGAAATGAAGTAGCCTCAGAGGCTCGGGCCATGAGATCCAACGAGCCAGCCGCTCGGATGTCTCACTATTGTCCAGATATGCGGCAACGACAGTAGTATCGGCATTAGGAATGCTGATGGTCATAATCTCTGTCGTTTGATTTGGAGCCAGCTGTATGGTTTGCTCTTCGAGCTCCGGAGAAAGCTGAACTGGCGACCCAGACTGGACATCAAAGGCGCAGAGCTTCAGCCTAACTTCCAGAGCTTGGACTGTACCATTGACGGCCCAAATATCCACTTTGTGCTTTTCCGGCGGATACCCTGTCACAATATAGGGAGGCTGCTTTGTCACTATGCGCTCCATTCCTACAACCACCTTCGCAAGTGCCCTTTTAGTGATAAAGAATGCTGGTTTGCACTGCAATGCATCATCAACTAAAGCCCAACTGCTACCCGGCCAGATGTCATTTAACTGCCAAACAAGTACTCCAGCGCAATATTCCTGTTCAGGGCCCCGGAACTCTCGACGCCAGCAGTTGTATGCGTATTGCATGGCCTCGGCTTGCAGGAACTGTGTACAATACACAAAGTCTCGGAGGGGGTTCATACGAAACCGAAAATTTTCTCCCATATACATGGGATAACGTCGAGTGTGACCAGGGCCCTTGTCGTGAATGTCAAAGAGTCGAGATTGCGAATGTCTCTCTGAGGGAACAGTGATGGCTCGGTGCAAGGTTCGCAAAGAGGGGCAGGACTCAAATCCAAACTCGCTTATAAAGCGAGAGGTGTAGGATTTGTAGTCCTGGTAGGCAGATAATCTGCCGTGCCAAACTAGATATCAAGAAATGGACAAGTCAACCCATGAACCCTTTACGTGATACACAAATGTACATAGAATGATGCAACTTACCATCCCAGACATGTGTATCTCCAATGGTGGGATCATTCGAGTGCGATCCGCCATAAGGACTACTCCTCCAATAAGGTACATCGCCGCCAAACTCAGTCACGAGACGTGGCAGCAATCTCTCATAAATTTCCCTTGCTGGGAAGTTGGTCTTATCCCAAGGACCATTCTCGTCGCTGTAATCAATATCCCAACCAAACCTGTCCGCGAGCAAGTAGTCCTCATTGTTGCCAGCCCAAAGTGCCAGGCTTGCATGGTGACCCACACGTCTCAACTGAGCCTCAGCTTCCGCTTCAACGCTTTCCAGAAAATCCGGCGAAGCAGGATAATTTCCGCAGGCGAAAAGAAAATCCTGCCAAACCAAAATTCCTTCCTGGTCACAGATATCGTAAAAATCGTCCGATTCAACGATACCGCCACCCCAAACACGTATCATGATTTGATTTCCCGACTTTGCTAGCTTGAGCCAGTCGGAGTAGCGTTTTTTATTCATTCGTGGAAGCATGAAGTCTCCCGGTATCCAGCACGATCCACCTGAAAATAAACGAATATTGTTTATTTCGAATACAAAAGCGGACCCCGTCGTGTTTTTGAGTGAATGTTGCAGAAGTCGGAGGCGACGCAATCCAATAAGTTGAGACTTCTGGTCGTAGCCAGGCAGTTCAACGGAGATCCTATAGAGTGGTTGATCTCCATGTGAATGAGGGTACCAGAGCCGAGGCGTTTGAACGGTGATTTCAACGTCGAATTCTCCCTCAATAGCCATCACAGACGAAACATGTAGGCTGGCGTCATCAGGATCCTGTAGTTTCACCGTGACTTCCTGAGTCGGAGAGCTTTGCTCAATGGTCCCTCTCACTTTAATGATCGCGAAGCTCAGATCTGACGAAACCTGTTGGCGGACAAGAAGTTTCTCTATTCGTTTTTCGTAAATTTGCAGATAAATGGGCTTCCATGGACCACAGGTGTTGACAGCTGGACCCCAATCCCAGCCCTGGATTTTGATCAGCTCTCAACTATCGAGACAAAGCGAAATAGAGCGGGGCTCACTTACCCAGTGATACTGTGCCTTTCTCAAGAATAATCTCTCGGGCCCACCAAAATGCACGTCCGTCTCATCTGGTCCTTGATAACCGATACGACTCTTCTCCTCTTTTGCAGAGGCCGGTGCGCTTCTAAAACGTAGTTCTAGTGACGGTGTTGCTTGGGTATTTCTCAAAACGGCAGTGACGTCGACCCTTTGAGGTAAATGCATATTCATACTTGAAAGGATGTGTTCACCATCTAGAAAAACATCGACAACAGTATCGAGACCCTCGAAGACCAGAGTCGCGCGAGTATTCACATTAGCGAGGTCGACCCGAGGGAAATCCAAGGTGCGGTAGGTCCAGTCTGCTTCATTGACCCAAAGGCATTTCGTTTCATTGTCGTCTATGTAGGGGTCCGAAATGAGCCCATGATGAAGCAAATCTATATGGGAAACCGTTGGAAATTGGGACACAGGTAGGAAGGAAGAGGCACTGGAGTTGTTCAGATGACTGGCCTGCTTAAATTCCCAGCCTTTGTCGACTGCAATCTGTTTGAAACTGGCCATACTAAATCTCTTGAAACTATGTATCCTAGCAAGTGGTAATTGATTGTCATTTATAAAGGTCAGCCTAGAGTCAATACATGAAGAGACTTCCGAAGCAGGAACGGAGCCATTCCGGTGTGATCTTTTTTAGTTAGTCTCACCCAACTGCAACGTGCATCTCTAGCAGGTCTAAATGTACATCTAGGAATTTTTGATCGGTTTGTGCCGCCTTCGAAATGAATTTTGCTTGGTTCTATCTACCAAATCTTCGTTAGACCATATCGTGAAGGGAGAATTTTGTCTCGTTTGACCTCGTTCGAAGGTATGTGCGCAAAGCCGACGCTCAGACCATGATGATTGGTTGCAGATCCATCAGCGCTACTGCTTGAGTGGAAAAGGATCCGCGAATTGCCAGGCAGGCCCCGCTTCAACAGGATCTAATCCGCTTTTGGTGCGCGGAGGTTTCGATAAAGATAATTGGTGAAATATTTGACCCAGTCGTTGGATCGTGCTAGGTCTTGTCAGGTTGGTCAAGACAGCTCAACTCGCAATTAGATTCGACGAAAACAGTGAGCTTCAAATTGCGACTATTACGATATTTTCATTGCCATGCTGAGTTTGAAGTTCAAGCGAGGATTAATACAGGAATAAGGCCTGGAGTGAGTGGATGAAGATGGCGGCACAGGAAACTCTCGGCCAAGCCAAGCGCCCCCGGATTTGCTGAAAATATAAAAGCCCGGTAATATTTCTACGTGTCCTGTCACCCCGCCTTTACGGACCCCGGATTTGCTTTCGCAGCCAGACCAAAGGTAGAAGACAAAACCTATTCTCCCTCAGAGACCGCCATGTTCAGTGTATTTGGAAGCACCAAAAATCCTCAATTGATCCCATGCGCTCAACCACTGTCAAGTGAGCCAAACAACCAGACCTGCCACGCCGAACATCCCAACAAAGCGTTCAAATTCACAACTCGCCGGACTCGCAATGCCTCGGCCTGCGACCACTGCCGCCGGCGGAAGATTCGATGCTCCGGCGGCCTACCTTGCTCTGCGTGTGAATGGTATAGGAAAGGAGACCATTGCCACTATTCTTTTGCGACGCCATCGTGGAGGTATCTTGCGTATCCCTAACGCGTTTTTGTCTGTGACTGGATCGCTTATTTGAAGGCATAGCCAAGTCAGCGACTTATCGTCCAAGGTACACCGTTACGAGACTATTTTGGGGAAGCTTTTCCCAAACAACGTTAATCTAGAAGCTTTGGTGGACCTCTCCGCAGATGATTTGATGGAACTCATCATCGGGAGCAAGGATGCTTTGGTTTCTGAACTGCTAGATTCGGAATCGGAATACCTCTCCCCGTCCCAGTCCAGCAAACTAGACATTCTTGAGTACGTTCCTGAGGAAGAGGCAGATCAGAACCAGTTGGAAGAGCCGCAGGTAATAGTTAACGTATCCGATGATGTGAATGCCCTTTCAGCTCTCACAAAGAGCCCTTCGACATTCCAAGGGATATCGTCGATTTATGCCGCTCTGAAAGCCATACTACGGGTAGATGCAAGAGCACTTCATGCTCCGGAGCATCTCTCGAATACTTTGCAGCGAACAAAATGGAATGTAAAGTCGTTTGAAGGGGCCTCCTTGGCATATAATCCCAATTTTTGCTTCCCTGTTCAATCCTCTAAAGCCCTAGCAATATCCGGGCCAGAGCTGCTGGACGCATACTTTGCCAATTTTCACCCTTTTGCTCCTCTATTCGACGAAGCGTCATTTCGGAAAACATATTGTTCATTGTCTCGCACAGACGCTCGCTGGATGGGCCTGCTCAATACAGTATTCGCACTCGGCAGCATAGCAGCAAGCAATCCGCAAGACTTGTCCCACTTTACGTATTATAGGAGAGCAATGTCACACGTCAACCTTGCATCTCTCGGAGCTACTAACATTGAAACTATTCAAACTCTAGCGCTTACTGGTGGCTTTTATCTTCACTATATAAACCAACCGAATCTGGCCCATTCAGTTCTCGGCGCTGCCCTGAGGATGGCCGCGTCACTCGGACTCTACAAAGATTTTACACTTACCCCAGGGAGAGCATCAACTGAGCCTTCGCTTGAGCTTAATCGCAGAGTCTGGTGGTCGATCTTTTGCTTGGATACATGGGCCTGTATGCCTCTGGGACGTCCTCCGTTTGGCCGAATGGGAGAGGCCGTCACAGTACAGTTACCGAGGGGTGGTCTCGGTAATGTGAGAAAGAAAGAGCTTCCACTTACTCATACCGTTTTCTTACTTTTCACTTATAGGAAACTACCGATTTTATCTTACCTTTTGTGGAGAGCATCGGTTTCTGCAAAGTTGCGACAAAGATCCAAGAATCTCTTGCGATCTCGCCATTGATTCCTCATTCTGATTTAAAAGCCCTTGACACGCTACTACTTCAATGGTACGACGAAATGAACCCTCTACTCAAGAGCGATGAAGCATCAGAATACGCAGTCGCAATCACAAGACCTGTCATACGTTGGCGATTCCAAATCCAGCGAATGCTACTATATCGACCGGTTCTATTAAATTACGCCCTGGGTAACAATTCTTATGAGGACTTGAGCTTCGAGGATAGAAACGCGATCGAGACTTGCAGGGCCGTAGCCGACGAACTTATTCGAGATATCTCAAGATGCTCAATTATGAATAGTGTCGTCTGCGCAAATGCTGTCTGGTATATCTTCCAAGCTGCAATGACACCTCTTCTTGGACTGTTCATCATTGGAACAGCTCCAGACAGTTCCGCGTCCAGATTCGAGTCGTGGCGTCTGCAAGTTCAAATGACATTGGATACACTTTTGAGAATGCAACAGTGGAGTCTAAGTGCTTTACAAGCTTGGGAATTGTTGAGTCGATTTCTAAGTGCAGGTCTCAGTCATTTTGAGAAGAACAACGAGAATAATCATGACCTAGGCGGTCAAATGGAAGAGGAAATTTCTATATCTGCCGCAGCGGAAGGTTTCTCTACAGGATATGATCAGATTGCCAATGAAAATAGTGCCACCTGCGAGTATTTCTGGGACTTTGTCTCCCAAACAGATATGGGCGTCCTTTTCGAGATTGGTGATTTCGGATTTGAGAATACTTTCCCCTCTTTGTCTGGTTTGGAAGATTCGGAGCAAACAATATATGCTTTTGATTCAGGTGCTGTTAAATGATATCATTCAGAGCTAAAACGTCTCACCTACTCAATACGGCTATATGAAAGATACAGCAGCTCTTACATTCTTTTTGACATGCACTGATGGACCATGGTCATATTCTGATTTCCAGTTACGTGAAAACATTTCTTCAGCTCCCCGATACAATAGGTATCTCCCCCTTTGTCAAATAATCGCTTGCTGTTTCAACATACCGTCGAGCATCAAGAGGAATACTCCTGAAGTACAGGACGGTACCAAGCTTTTGACTTCGTAGAGTCATCCTCACTCTAATCCCAGTGTTCTTTTCGTATCCTCCAAGATTGACTTGTTACCTGTAACGAGTCGGAAATCCTCTTCTTTGTCGTATTCAAACCATGCCATCGAGATGTAATTTGGATATTCTTTTTTTCTTTGAGTGACGAGTTCTGCTAGCCAAGTTTCTTTGAATTTGCCGAAGGCACCGGTCTCGCCTATTGCAAATGGCTTGTTCTTGGCAGCCGAGAAACGATCGTAAAAGTTCTTATAGCACCATTCAAATGTTATGTTCAGTGACTGCGGGTAGCAGTCGATGCCAACGAGGTCAACGACATCATCTCCCGGGTACCATTCATCAAGGATCTCCGCCGGGCCACCACCTAGGTTGTTGGGTGACCAAAACATGAATACCATTGGATTGTCCGCAACTGCTTTAGCAACCCTTTGAAAAGATGAAACGAACTCGCTTGGGGTACCATAGTATCGAGGCTCGGCAGCCTTGAGAGCTGATTAGCAACAATTTGGTCCAGAAAGAGATACGATGACTTACCGGATCAACGTACCAATTCATCTCAAATCCATACCGCAACCAGACAATAACGCCTTGATCGGTGAATTTTCGCATCACAGACGCAATTTGAGATGCAAGGTCAGGAGTGATAGCGGTGAATCCAGCCTCAAGCACTGGCATGACAGACGCAACAAAGACAGCGCCTGAGTGAATGATATCTTCGTACTCTTCCAGCAGCTCATAGCCATCGTAGATTTCGGACGTGATATGGGAGTACATTCCATAGGTACTTGAGACAGCGCCGAGCCTATGGTTGATTTCTTTCATTGTGTACCTTGGCGAGGTCACACCTTCCGTCTTATTGCCATTAGATGGTAACCAACCGATGTTGACAGCATTGGTCTTGAGACCATATCGAGGTAAACCCTGGTGCTTCCCTAAGTAGCATTAGCAAGCAACAACGCTATGGACGATTCGAGCCCTTACATTGTCTTGGGAGGTAAGCGCCCAATATTAGACTTGGGAATAAAAATGCAGACAGGATTTCAGACTTCATTTTGTGCGTATAAACGAGCTCATAGAATCCTGGATGTATAAGTAAATTGGAGATTCCTTGAACGATACCTCAATTGATAAAGATCTGTCAATTCATATATAATTAAGAGACGAACCGGAAAGTCAGGGGGACCATTGAAGCATCAGTCTACAGGCCCTTAAGTAGCTACAGAGTCGTAATTATTGACGATCAAATTCTGCTGGGTTAGAGTTAAAGATACTTTTCACGGCATTTCCCCTTCAAGGAATGTATTTCATTAGCATGTGTTTCCGTCCGTTTGGATCCGCTTTAAGTCTAGATCTGTGAGCGAATGCCATTTCGGGTGCGGAAAGCCCCGCTACTCGGAACCCACAATTTGACCCCGTGAAATTCTGTCACGCATGGGTCTAGCGCCCGCATTCCCCGGGGAATGCTATCGAATGCTCATAGGGGGAGCGCGGTGTGGGGAGCCGTCTTGTTCCCACTCACAGGCAAGAATCTCTCTAGACATGGTCTACCGAGCTAGGGCCATCATTCCAAGTATTTCTAGCGTTTTCTCTTGAGGAGAAACTTAATAACGGTAACCATTCCATTTGTGGTGTTGGTTAATATGCTCTCAGTGACGGTTTTTCCGAACCGTGTTGGGTTTAGCTTGAGCTTTGTTAGCGAAAAACTACTTTGACATTATGATCCCAGCAAAGGGGTTGGAATGATGCTTGGATTGAGCTAAATGTGTCGCTTAATAGCGCCGTATTGTATCCAGTTGACCCTAGCTCCACTTCCCCGTACTCCTGCGATACAACAAATCAGCGATCGTCTATCAAACAGACACCGTGCATCCTCCTTCGCCATCCAAGCACAAGACCGGGCTTGTCCGTTAGGCCATTTGGCGCTAATCTGCATTGGCATGGCAGATACGCTGAGGCCACCACCAAAAATCCAGAGCAAAAGAATCCCTGCGAGTGCCATCTTTAGCCCAGAGATCGATTTGGCGCGATATAAAGCACACCTACCTGCCCACCGGATGTAAGGTAATTATTCAAGGTGAAAGGTCACTCGAGAGACATCACAAAGCATACACTTTGTCCAGCCCTCCTGGCTCTCCAAACCTCGTCTAAAATATCTTGAACAATGGCAGAGAAGCAGGAAATATCTCTTGATCAGGAAATACATTTGGAGCATCACCAAGAAAATGCTGTGCCTGTTTTACATCAAGATCCAGGAGCCGCCATCGCAGTTACTTTGCATCATGCAAATGCCGTCCCGGATCCTTGGGGACGCGGACACATCCAGCTGTACCTAATATGCTCCATCATTTACTTTTGCTCTACAATGAACGGTATGTGGTGAATTCTGGTCACTCTCCTGGACTTTTACTAATCCCTTGTTCCATTTTAGGCTATGACGGCTCCCTCATGGGCTCAATTAATGTTATGCCAGAGTACTTGAGCTACTACAACTTAGGGGCCGAAGGGTCAGCGAGCACAGGTCTTGTTTTTTCCATCTTTCAAATCGGTCAAATGATTGGAGCTCTATTTGCTTGGGCCAATGACTGGCGGGGACGAAAGTTCATGGTAATTTTTGGCTGCACTGGAGTGGTCGCATTTTCAATTTTCACGGCAACAGCGCCAACACTTAGCAGCTTCATAGGAGCCCGGTTTTTACTGAGCTTCTTCTCCACTCTGGCCAGTGTCGCGGCTCCCTTGCTGCTTGTCGAGCTTGCCCCTCCACTTCTCCGTGGCTCAGTTGCTGGTGGATATAATACTCTTTACTACATGGGAAGCATTATTGCTACTTTTGGTAAGATAACTCCATCTCTGATAATCCAATTGAAGAAATTCGTTTAATTCTTTTCTTAGCAATCTACGGTTGCAATATTCATCTCAGTGGCAATATAAAATGGCGCCTGCCCTTATGGCTACAGACTGTGTGCCCCGGCATCGTCGTGCTCTTTAGTTACTGGATCCCCGAGAGCCCAAGATGGTTGATCGCCAAAGGACGTCGCGAAGAAGCGCGCAGGTTCCTCATCAAGCACCACGCCAATGGCGATGAGACCCACCCTATTGTCGCACTCGAGATGGCGGAAATTGAGGAGTCACTGAGTCACGGAGGTATCCGCTCAGCGCGCGACTATTTTAATATCAAGGCATTGTTCAGCACACGTGCTAGACGCTATCGCATCATGCTCGTCATCGCTTGGTCCTGGTTTGGCCAATTCTCCGGGAACAATGTGGCAAGCTATTACCTTCCGACAATGGTCAAAGCAGTGGGTATCACATCAGTCAGCACGGTGCAGCTTCTAAACGGAATATATGCGATAACTGGGTGGATAGCTGCCAGTATCGGAGGTGAGTCACCAATCTGATCTCTCGGTTGATCACTTGAAAGTGCGAAAGTCAGTGCTTTTCTGTTGTGATAACTAAGATAACTACTTTATAGCAAGATGCCATGATATCGTTGGGCGACGGAAAATGTTTATGGGCTCTTGCGCTGGCATGGTTGTGTGCCTCGCCGTCATTACGGGGGCGACAGCAAAATACCAGCATGACAGCAGCGACACAAAAGCAAGTTCTGCAATGATTGCTTTCATCTTCATCTTTGGAGTCATTTTTGCTGTTGGGTTTACCTCAATGCAACCAATCTATTCACCTGAAGTCTTAGCCAGTACGTGCCAGTTTTACTTTTCACGCTAACATGTACTAATTTCCACTAGACGATATGCGTGCAAATGGTATGATGGTATCCCAGATCACGTCTGGTTGTGCAGGCTTTGTCAACACATTCGCTGCCCCTCTGGCGATGCAAAACATCTCATATTGGTTGTAAGTAAATTGTTCTCCCTACCGATTCACAAGATTTATGATGCATAAGCTCTAACCTGGAGAAGCTACGCGTTCTTTGTCTTCTGGGACTGCTTCGAATTTATATTTGTGTACTTTCTATTCGTGGAAACGAGAGGGCGAACCTTAGAGGAGCTTGAGGTCGTATTTGAAGCCAAGAGCCCACGTAAGGCTAGTACTCAGCAAGTGGAAATCAACGACGCAGCGGGCTTGGGGTAGATCAGATCTCTTAGCCTGAGCACCATTGGCTTTGAGCCTGTATGTAGGTCAAAGGGAAGATGATGATTTTAAGATGTCGTTTTTCCTTACTAAGGGAACCACGCCAACTATGGAGGATATTGTACTTTATTCTGCAAAATTTGCGTTTCCATGACGAACTTAGTGGATAAATACTTGAAGAGAATAGTGATGCAATTTTTTGAGAGGTTCTTCAATTCAAAAAAGCAATGAACATGCAGGAACATGATTGCTCATCGTGAATTGTCGCTAGGAGCAATTTATCGCGAATTATGCCCACTGGGGCTAGAACCTTAGTCTTCGCGTAACTGACCCCGCATTTGCGAGGTTTCCGCCCCTATCTGGAAATATGGCTTTCTCGTAGACGTATTTTGCGAGTAACCCCCATCCCGTGAAATGAAATGCCCTATGTGATGAAACGCCCACCAGGTACTTGCACATTCGAGCGCCATCACTCCCAATCTAAAAGCCAAATATTGCCTGAGGGTAGCAGAAATAATATTTGTTTGATTTCTTGTTCGATGACTCTTCATAAAGTGGCGAATTACAGATCGACACGAATACACTAGGAAGTCCGCTGGTTACTACTATGAGGCCAAGATCATCCACAAAAACGTTTGAGATAGATATGAAAGACAATGTTGCATCCTTTCTCCTACCTAGTTACCTAAACTGATCTTTTAAATCATCATAATTATATGGCCTGGGAATATATCAATTTCGGTGGAATTCTTGGCAAGGGAAAGGTACATAAAATAACAGTACTTATAAAGGCCAATACACGGGATAGGAATATTCATGTAACCTGATGTACGAAAAGTACTAGCGCCACCAAACAGAACTGCCACCCCACAACGCTGTCCGCAAGTAGGAGATGGCCTGCTTTATGTACTTCGCGACCACATGAAACTATAAAGGCATACAGTGCTACAGGAAAACCACCATGTATGTAGGGCTGCTCACTATATCGTAATTTTGCGATGCTGTATCGTTTTGATCGCAATCGCAATCGTATTGCAGAGGAAAAGTTTTTGATACGATATTGTGTATCGTGTCGTTGCTTCAAAGTTTTTACGACATATATCGCCTATAGTATCGTCAGTAACGCTGTTAAAACGATACAATAACGATATAGTGCTGCGATATGATTTTATCACAGCTCAGGCCGGTCCGGGGCGTGCTCAATTCTACTCAGTTAGCAAAAGCGGCGAGGGGGTGAGCATTAGAACGGAAGGAGAGCGCTAAGAGTTGCCAGACATTATCCGATACATATGCAGAATTCATGCTGTTCACATCTTGTTGGTAAAATACAGATCTCTACTAGTAATTCTATATAGACTATATCAGTACTGTATAGAGTGTATTGTGTATTGTGCAATGCTGAGGGCAGCCTGGGAAGGAACGGTGTGGTCTGCCGCACCTTCCTCGTTCACCCAGTTCAACTCTTACCTTCAACCTTCAACCTTCAGCCTTCAAGCCACGACTCTTAACTCACAGCTCACAACTCTCAACTCTTTTTCTCTGAAAGCTAACCCCAGGCTTATAGCTCACCCTCACACGACTCGTCAACTATTCCACCTCACATTCTGCTCAACATGGGTGTCTGGGAAACTCTCTCTTGCTGGATTTTCCAGATATGCGGCGTTCCCTATGACTGGATCATGGCGATTCCATTCTCATATACGGTTATTATCATCGTCTGCTCTCTGCAAATTGATGTACGTCGAGAACCGGATTCGGGCCCTATCCTCCTCTCGGATATCTGCTAACGAGTCCAAAGATCTGGATTCACCGCGGAAAGATTGCGGCGCTGGATCGTCAACTGAAGGATTTCAAAAATGTGGACCATGTCCGCAATCTTTCCATCGAATGTTTAGCCTGGGTAAATAAACGCCGGTCCTTCATCCCGCCATTTCCGCCTTGGATATCTGCTAATGAATCAATCCGCAGCTCCTATTTCTGCACGATGAGGCGGACCATCTCAAACTCCGCTTCGATAATGTCCTCGCCCCCTCGAAAATCCCTACCTTTCAGTGAACTGCCCCATTTGCAGCTGCTGCGAGCTGGCCAAGGTACATAGAACCCCCTCCCGCGTCACCTCGCTCTTTCCAACGTATTTCCAATGTTTGCTGACCGAAAGCCCAGTAGAAACGGGATTTGAAAATTAATGACCGAGTTATTCGAAACAGGTGTCAATGCTCACAAAAAGCTGATCGAAACTCTGGCTCAATGGCGTAACCTTGTGGACAAAGACGGGGTCAACCGCGATGGGATGATCAAGCTTCTCACACGACATGTCGAACATTTGAGTGACAAGGTCAACCTCCTCAAACGGCGGGTCGAAATTCCTGAGCAGCCCGGCGAGCTGAAATTCGAGAATGTCTGTATCTGTGCGAAGGAAAAGTAGGTACATTGTTGATCTTTGTTCTCATTGCGGTGCAACTGTTTTTACTTTGAACAGAGAAATATACTGTCTCTTGCAATTTGCAATGCCTGGAAGAAAAGGAAGGACAGGGACCCCATGGGGAGCACTACATTTTTATATATGTATTATAATAGTTACCTGGTGGTGGAATAGACCGCCGATTGTATTATCTTCAAAATCGAGCCATACGGTCAAACCACGCATCAATCAATCTCCCAAAACAGCAGATATCCTACAAGAACCCTTAGCAAAGTTCCTCACAGGGAATCTCAGATCTACCATAGTTGGGCACATTGAACTAACCTTCGAATCCCCTCCCGCAGGGTCTCTTCGCTCACGGAAAATATAATCCGAAATTTGCCGGGCTCCTGGGCTTGATACTGTTCACCGGTAGACATTATGACACCTGCCTGTGCGAAGCGACCCGAGAGAATTCTTTCAGCAGCCCATGCATCTCCTTGGGTATCTTCACTGCTAATATGGGAACTCAAATCGATCCAGATGAAGAATCCTGCATTTCTGTTGTGATTCGCGAAATTAGCTGACTGGGACCCTGAACCCCTTTCCAATATAATTTGAGGGATTAAAGATGGCTTAGAAATCGTACCCGTTATCATAAAATACGATCCCGGCTTGTTTAAGAAGCTCTTCTGCTAAGAGTCGATTCCAAAGTAGGAGGCTCTGCGACTTTGCTAAAAATTTTCGAATGAACTCCTGGTCTTCTAGCATTGTTGCTGCCAGGCCCATGGAAATTTGGGAAGGAGAAGAAAAGCGACTAAATGATCATCTCGAGTTAGTTCGTTAACATTTTCCTTTTCGCGATACGTCGAGATAGTTGATATTCCTACCAAAGAGCTCGGATCGCTTGGTTGAATTCATCATTTTGAGAAATCACGCAGCCTAATCGCATTCCACCTGCAGCAAAGTCCTATTCATGAAAATCAGCACCGCCGCCCATTTTCCGTCTATCGGGAGATTCGAAATACCTTTGACATCCCATAAAGAACATGAACCTGGTCAGAGCTAATGATACCTGTGCAGTCAATCGATCGAACCGATGTAAAAGTTTCTGAAGGCCTATCATCCCGCTCATAAACCGATAGAGCATAAATCTCATCGCTGACCAAATGAATACCCTTTCTCGCGCATAGACGAAGCAGCTCGATTAACGTTTCCCGAGAATAGCACCGTCCAAGCGGATTATGCGGATTACATATGAATAATGTTTTGATGGTTTTGCCTCGGGCTTTCGCTGCTTCGAATCCAATCTCGATATCGGCGATGCTGTCGGGTGAGAATTGGTCTTTTTCGCCGACGTGTATATACTCTAGGTTTACGCTGGAAACGTATTTATCAGCTTGTCAGGTCTGGTACTAACTAAC
The DNA here is from genome assembly GCA_031761475.1 of Penicillium pancosmium. Lineage (NCBI taxonomy): Eukaryota > Fungi > Ascomycota > Eurotiomycetes > Eurotiales > Aspergillaceae > Penicillium > Penicillium pancosmium. Next base: position 34,988 of record JAVMSB010000208.1, on the reverse strand, counting down.
TAGTCATGATAAGGACATGCTTCGCCTACCTAGTCTTGGTGGTGAGATCTCGAGTAAAGGATCCATATACAGGACCGATTAGAAGGATGGAGTCGTCTGGGTCGCACAGGAGAAGGGCGCATAGCTCATTTAGGCTGGTTACTCCGGCTGCGAAGGTGACCTCTTCGGCATGGACTGGTGCGAATGGATTGAAATGCGTGTTCAGGTGTTTTGCCATTGCGGATCGGAGTCTCAAAGATCCTGTATAGCCTTCGCCGTATGAACAGCATTGTTTCTCCAATGTCTTTGTTTGTATGGTCAGTTATGACTAGGTGTCCGGGTTGAGGTTTGCGCTAGATACCTGTTGATTGAGATAATCGTTTAGATCATCGTGAAGTAGCCACTATCGTTTATTAGCAGTCTGTCTATCTGTAGGAAGTGCTGTGGTGGGATACATTTTCGGCGTTGGCGAAGCTGACAACGCCGTTGGGGTTGGTGGAAGGGTCGTAAAAGTCCTGTTTCCCATGAGCGAAATCGGCTTTGCCCCACGCTGATCCTCTTGCAGATAGCATGATGAAAGAAAGAAAGAAGTTATTTTAGAAGTCTTGATAAGAATACGAAGCTATGACTACCTGTGCGCAGATGCAAAAGATAATTCCTCCGAAGAGAGAATATGCGGGGTTGAGGGGTTGCCACAGAATCCCGACGGGGTTCGTATTTCGCTAGACACTGCCAGCTAGGTAAATACCAAGTACTAGAAACTCTAACCTAAATTTTTCATTGCGTTCGCAGTTCATTTTATCAACACGTCCTATAAAATCTGTATATAATCTCCACGTCAGAGAGTTATTGTCTTTCTGGGGGCAAAATCATTGGCTCTGTTTACCGGTATTTGCCAGTAAAATAGCATTTTTAAGTTCAGAACTATCATTATTTTCGACGAATATACAAGTCGAAAGGTCTTGCCGGTGAATCCTTTGGATATTAGATACACTGAGATTTTATTCCATCGGGACCATTTTGTGGTCTTTGAGTCCTCTCAGAAAATATCCAAATCCGCAATCCAGATCCCAGTCCCAAAACTGAGGTCAAATATTAAACTTTCTAAAGAGACAAAACCTTCTCCTTGTCAACCTTGCCCTCTTCACGGATCTGACGGCGGCGGTCGCGGACAATAACTAAGGCGTATAACAAAGTAAGCACCACTCCGGCGAGCGTGATACCCATCAGAATCCAGTATCCACGATGATACAAGGGTGCATCGTCCTTAGTGAAGCAGAAAACAGCGACGATACCACCTGCATTACCGACGCCAATCACCCAACCAGACCCGATACTTCGCTCCTTGTGGCCCTGCATGTTCATCAGGACCCAGCAGACGATGACAGCTCCGGAGCTGAATGCACCCATGGTGATGAAGCAAATGCCGAGATACTCGGCTGAGAAATGGCTCTTTCCATGTGTCGTCAACATGATTGCCACGCCAATGATGATCAGTATTTGACCAAGAAGAACGAACGGAAGGCGGATATTCAAGCGGTCTGAGAAATATGCGACTACAACGCAGAGTCCGAGGGCGGCAGCGAATGGTGGCACACTGTGCAGTTGGGTTTGAATCGTTCCGTATCCCAGGGCTTTAATAATAGTCGGCGCGAAGTAAGAGAAAGCGTAGATGGGGACGACGATCGCTGTTTGCGTGGGTTAGATCATGAAAAAAAGTGAAACTTGGTAACCATAACTCACTGAAGTACATGAACCCAGCCAGGTACAGCTTGAGATCCTTTGAAGAAGCAATCAAATCGGACTTTGTAACCGAGACTTCATCATCTTCGAAATTGCGAGTCTTCGCAATCACCGCAGCCTTTTCATCTTCCGTCAACCAAGATGCTTGCTGGGGGAAATCAGCGCAGAAGAACAGCGCGAAAATGCCGATCAGGATGGAAGCAATACCCTCCAGCAAGAAAATCCATCGCCAATTTTCTAGACCGCGCATGCCATCCATTTTGGCAATTCCAGAGGCAAGCAGGCCACCAAAGGCGCCGGCAAAAATGACTGATGACCAGTACATAGTGAAACGCTTCTGGGCTTCGGCACGCTTATACCAGAAACTGATCAGGTAAAAGCTACCGGGAAAGATACCACACTCGGCAAGACCAAGGAAGAAACGAGTCGCGATTAAACCGCCGTAGCTTTGAACAAAAGCCTGGCCGAGCATGACGATACCAAAGGCAATGATACATCCTGAAAGCCAGATATGCGGTCTAAGCTTCTTCATCACGATATTCGAGGGGATCTCGAAAATGATGTATGGGATGTAAAAGATCAGAAGAGCAATGTTTGCCCGGTCACCATACAAATTCAAATCAGTTGGCATGCTCATGGTGAGTGCGTTCGAGATATTTACTCTGGGGCGGAATTGGCGGAATTAGCATGAATGAAGTCCTGAAATACACAAGTCCAATTGACATACCGGTCCAAGAACGCGACGAGATAAATGGCAAATAGCATTGGCAGTACACGCATGTCAATTTTGCGGACAAGCGCGGCATCGTCAACGTTAGGTGGGGGAACAGGCCCATCCTCGTGGTTTTGTTGACTCAAGATCGGCTCCGGCTTGATATTATCATTATTATACTCTATTTATGATGAGTGGTCAGTTTATGAAATAGCAAGGAGGATCGAAGTAAATACCAGAAATAGAAGTCATTTTTGCGACGTGGCCGGGTGCGTTGAAGGAGACAAACCGACCGCACTGCGGCCGAGAGGAGGAAAAAAGGGATAAACAAGGGCGAAATCAGCCGCGTGCCAGATTAGTGAGTGAGACAGGTGGCAATCTGAACAGCGGCAGGATGTCCTCTGTTTAAAGATCCTTCTTTTGCGCGTCACAACCTAAAATTTAAGAAAAATCGAGGACCAAGTGCGACGGCCAGTGTTTAAAAGGGGGCCTGACCCATGTCGATCAGCAGCTGAGTTTGAACTGAGTCGACTTACGGATGCGCACCACTCACTTATGCAGCCCATGCAGTCCGTGCGACCCGTCGAGGCTCGCTGTTGGCGCTGGCTGCGCGCTTGTTTCCTTGTTAGGCCTTAGCTTCAGCCCTAATATGCTAAGCCTTTAATCCGTCCCCTCGGCTACTGTAGCGATGCCTGCTCTGCCAAGTTGAAACATAGGATTCAATTCTTCAGTTCGAGTTCATGCAAGACTTTAGTTTCACTCGCTTACTGTTGTCATCGAAGCTGGGGTTTTTGGACTAATTGATTTCCTTGATATGCCTCCCCGTGCCTCATCGATGTGGGAATGGGGAGGTGGAGCTAGTGTCTTCGTGGGTCTTACATACAGAACTAGTCCATCGCGTTGAATTGGAAACGCGATCCGTGCCGTCCAGGCGATCTCCCTCTACTTGCGACCGAATCCTTTCACCCAGTACCCAACCCGCATCTATATATTCGTGGCGCAGTATTCATCCTGCCCGTCTGTCCTTGTAGATCGGCAGCTAGTTTTTCTCTCGAAGTAACATCCCACCACGCTAGCCTGTTTTGTATATCAAGTGGCCAAGAGATTGGGCAACTCGTGGAGGCTTCGGCCCACTCCCCACCCTCAAGCAGATCAATGTGGAGACTGCCTTTCAGCTGTTAGGGACACAAGTAACTAAGCTTTGTGTGGTGCTTGAACCATCCATGTCAGTCATCAACATAGATGTAGCGATTAAAAATTGGCAGATGGCACGATTATTTGATGACATTTAGGAACACAGCCGTGGGCTTTCAGCGTCATTCAATACTCGTAGCCTATATCGTCTCAGCCATCTCAACGTAAAGCCACAGGCCTCTTGAGAAAATTTCTTGAGAAGAAAATCTATGCCACCGGAGCGAAGGAACTTTTTTCAATGGATGGTCTGTATCCAGCGAATCAGGAAGGGTTTAATTCCGCGATGATTATGCGGGGCGTGCCCAGGTGGATTAGTATCAGGCCCGGGCCGCGGCCTTTTCGACCTTTTGCGTCGGCTGGTCAATACTGCCCCCTAGGGTAGGCGATATCAAATTGGGAATACCAAATGCCTGCCAGGTGAGAAGAATGCCCATGTTTTATCACAGTGGTAGGAATATTACTAGATTTTCAACCTTCCAAGGAACTTGAACTAGTGTGCATAACTCGATAGTATATATATCGTACTACTACTCGTACTAATACTTCTAGTACCTAGTTAGTAGTGTCACTGGCAGTGAGCAGCCCTGGAGCCAAAAATGGATTCAACTCGAAGTTGTCAACACCCAACAAAAAATTTGAACTTTCCCCCATCTTCAATTTTTGAAGGCCATTGTTCCTCCTGTTTAAGCCAGGCCTGTTCAAGTGCGCGGCGTGATGATGGTAATCACGTGACAGAATGACTAATGTCTTGGCAAAATGAAGCATTAAGGGGGTCGAAAGTAGCTATTTACGGCGCCTAATGCACTATCACGAGTGTTCCAAAGTTAGGATCGACTAATAGATATGATGTTTAATTGGAAATTCCATAAGAAGGATCACATTACGCAGTCTTAGTGTGGTGAAGTATGTACAGTTCCTAAGGTTGTACGGCTGGACATTGCAGGAATAGCCCTAAGTTCGACAGATGGCGTGTGGACCTGAACGCAATCTATAGTAATATATAGCACACATTATGTGACATCCAACATATCGCAAACGAATATGTTATACATGGGACAGAACTACACAAGTGTAGTATACTAAAGTTGTCCTATATTAGGTGTCTTATCTTATCTTAGCGCGAAAATTCCACACACAAAGACAGCGTTGATTGCCTCAGGCCAACATCGAGGAAAATTGTCCCTCCGAAAGAGATCTTCCAGTTTGGCTTCGGGACTCCCTCCACCATCCACCACCTATCACCTCACCAAAATGGCCGATTCTTTCCTCCACCTTGCCCGTCCTCTGGGCCCTGTCTCCGTGGGGACTGCCCCGACCACCGCCCCTTTGAACGTGGTCATCCAGCCCCAGGTATGTGACATATGGAGGGGCATTCAATAACACCCAACATCCAGCAACCAGCACCCAATATCCAAAACCCCGGTCGCTGCCAGCCATATCGCTGACACAACTTCCTCCCAGGCCGTTTTCTCTATCCTCGATCACTCGCTGCGCCGCAATGCCGACCAGAACCGTGTCATCGGTACCCTTCTCGGAACACGCTCGGAAGATGGAGGTGAGGTCGAAGTGCGCTCCGCCTTCGCCGTGGGCCACTCCGAGGCTGAGGACCAGGTCGAGGTCGATATGGAGTATCACAAGCAGATGCTGGCCCTGCACCTCAAGGCCAACCCTCGCGAGGTGCTGGTCGGCTGGTACGCCACCGCCTCGGAGCTCAACACCTTCTCCGCCTTGATCCAGAACTTCTACAGCGGCCAGGGCGATGGCACATGGCCCCACCCCGCTGTTCACCTTACTGTGTCCACCGAGGCCGGCAAGGACCTTGAGACCCGCGCCTACATCTCCGCCCCCGTTGGTGTCACCGCCGAGCGTGCTGCCGACAGCGCTGCTTTCATCCCCGTCCCTTACGAGCTCCGATACGGCGAGGCCGACAAGAGTGGTCTCGAGGCTATTGCCAACGCCAAGGACACCGAGGAGCGCTCGACCAGCATCGCCACCGATGTCGAGGCTCTGGAGCGTGCCATTGAGGAGGTTCTTTCTATGATCGACCGTGTTTCGCGCTACGTTGAGTCCGTGATTGACGAGGAGGCCCCTGCTTCCACCGCTATGGGTCAATTCCTGCTCAACGCTCTCGCTTTGGCTCCCAAGGTCGAGCCTGCTGATATTGAGAAGGACTTGTATGTGCTACCGCATTCTATTGAGCCGGGTTGAACTTGTTTACTGACTTTGGATTTTTTTCCCCTCTCCAGCAACAACCACATCCAGGATGTCCTGGTCGTCTCTTACCTCGCCAACACCATCCGCACACAGATGGAGCTGTCTAACCGACTAGCAACCGCCCAACTGACCCTGGGTGGCGGCGAGTCCACTGGTACCGGTGGCCAGGAGGGCCAGCGCAACAACCAGCGCGGCGGTAAGGGTGGTAACCGTCCTCGTCAGGACCGCGCCCAGGCCGAGGAGGCTCGCGCATAAACAGCTACGGAGAAATGATGCATGATGTGAATTCTTGTGAAGCTATACCTGCCCGATGATGTTTCTTTATGTCTCTCCCACCCCCCCGAATCGCCCTTTCCACCTCTTTCGACATTTATTGGGTTCGTCCTTTGTTTGTTCTACCTACCATTTTCCATTTTCTTTTTTTCTTTACAGTTTCCCTCCTCTTTTACCCCCATTTGCGAGACAGACATCTACACTCGGGCATATCCTTCTTTCCTGTCCTCCGCATTCTGTCTCCGGACTGACCTTGTGCGGATGGCCTTTATTGAAAAGCAATTGGCGCATCGGAGTCGATCTAGCTTATCTTGCTTTGGAGAAGAGATAGAGACGAGGCAAGGCAAGGTGATGGAGCAATGTGATCAGCAAAACAGGAGCAGAAGCAGAGCAGAAGCAGAAGCAGACCCCAAAAGTATCGAGTCTGCCGACTGTGTAGTCACCGGGTCCGACCCGGTTTATGAAGTCGCATCTACTGGGCGCGGCGTTAGTTATGATGAATGGACATAAAAATGTTAGACGTTTGTCAGTTTCAGTTATGCGTGTAGTGCAAGTGTATAGTCGCAAGTAGCAAGTAGCAAGTTTCAGACTGTACCTAAAACAATCCAGCTGTAACCGTGGGCGTTGGTCTCATTTTTGGGTCAACCCAAACTCGTTACCTCGGAAGATTAGTTAGTAATTATTTAGTCACTACACTACAGAAATACTACAGAAGTACTAAGTGGACACCTTCTGCCCGATATGTGTAAATACAATACAACAATCCTGGTGATGTCTGTGATGCGGTGTTGTTAATTACCATACTAATGGTAATACATAAACCGCATCCCGCCTCATGTGCCGAAAAGTGTCCCTGTCAGTAAGAGTATGGTGTCCATATAAGAAGATCCCTTTCTCCGGCAACCTCAGCAACTCACCAACACCACCAACTCAACCTCTCCGTCTCTCCGTCTCCGCATTGACATCACTCCGATCAAATCTGGCCACCAATTTAGGCTGAGCACTAATTTTTTTGACGTCTCCACTACTCTCCCATACCACCGTGTCACACCCGCCGTCGTGAAACCACTCCATGAAAGTATGCCAAGGGTTACAGCTAGTGGAGCAGATAAGGTTGATCTATCAACAAAAGGGCCTGCACACTAAACCATCCTCTTCCACCAAGGTCGACTTTTGGAATGGAGGGCTTCAAGTCTCCGGACGACGACAGATTCCCAACATCAAGTGCGCATAACACAACGCGCAACACGACGTGCCTGGCTCGCCGCCCCCACCCCGGCATTGGACGAAGGCTTGAATTAAGAATAAGGGTCTGACCCACACCTCTGCACAGCTCACAGACGAGAACTCTTCGAAGAAAACGGGAATATCTCAACTGGAACGAACCAACCATCATGCATCATGGACAAAGATGACGGCAGATTTATTTACAGAAGCATTCCGGCACATTCTTGTCCGCTTCTCGATCGCCGATCTTTGCTCCGAACGCGCAGGAAACGCCTCGCTGTCCACGGGCCCGCGGCATGCGAAGAACCCCTTGTGGGTCCAGCGCGCCAACGAGAGTGCTTGCAGATGAACTGAATTTCAGGACCTGTATCACAAAGCGGATTAAGGGATGGATCCGGGAAAATCGTAATCGAGTCGAGTCGAGACGCGCTCGTCATACATAGACAACCCAACACCCACTCCCACGACCCCCTCTGCGATAATGGCTCGTGTTCTGGATGACCACTATCACACCGCGCCAATGCCATTGCATACGTTCTTGGATCCGCCAGAAGAGGAGGATGACCTCGAGCTGCAGCGGTTCGACTCGCATCGGCAGCACTTCGACCCCTTAGACTACGACACGAAACCGATCTTAGCGGAGGAGCTTATATCGCCCGATTCTCCTAACCCCACTACAGCCCGCGGCAAATCTACCGAGGAAGTCTCCTATGCGAAGCTGGTGCCTTTAACGATTTGTTTATGTTTGGCTACCTTTTGTTTGTCCTTGGTAAGTTGTCTCTGTCGTTCACTCCTTTTGTTGGGGTCGATGTCGCCATATGTGTCCCCGGCGCGGCGCAATCACATCACATCCGTCCGCATATTACCCCTTCCTTCACGCGACACGCGACATTTAACACTCCTGCAGGACGGAACCATTTTAGCGACTGCGATTCCGAAAATCACCAATTCTTTCAACTCTCTCGATGATGTCGGCTGGTACGGTAGTTCGTTCCTGTTCACGAATTGTACCGTGCAGCTATTTTTCGGCAAGCTGTACACCTTCTACTCGGCGAAATGGGTGTTCCTAAGCGGACTGGGCATCTTCGAGATTGGTTCTTTAGTATGTGCCGTTGCGCCTAACTCGGTCTCACTCATCATCGGCCGTGCAATTGCTGGTATCGGCGCTGCGGGCTTATTCTCCGGGGCTATCATTATCATCGCCAATACGGTTCCTCTACGCATTCGTCCGATCTATATCGGTATTCTGTCCAGCATGCACTCCATCGCCAGTGTGGCTGGCCCGATTCTGGGCGGCGCTTTTACCGATCATCTTACTTGGCGGTGGTGTTTCTGGATCAATTTGCCACTTGGTGGTTTGACTGCTATTGGAATCTTCTTCCTTATGCCGACTCGGGCTGGCGATGTGCAACCGCTCCCGTGGAAAGAGCAGGTCAAACAGTTCGATCTCCCTGGTACTCTGACCATGATCCCTTCTATTATTTGTCTACTCCTCGCCCTGCAGTGGGGTGGTTCGAAATATGACTGGAAGAACGCCCGAATTATTGTATTGATGATCCTCTTCGCCCTACTCTTTGCAGCCTTTGTGGGCATTCAAATCTGGCAAAAGGACAGAGCTACCGTGCCCGTCCGCCTGATGAAAAACAGAAGTGTCTTCGGCGCCTCTTGGTACGCATGCTGTATCTCGGCACCCATGTTCGTCGTCGCCTACTATGTTCGTCCCCCGCATCCTATCCCCTTATACTAAGTAGCCCATCCACTAACATTTTACCAGCTTCCCATCTGGTTCCAAGCCATTAAAGGTGTATCAGCCACCACATCCGGAATCGACAATCTCCCCAGTCTAATCGGCATCGTTGTCTTCGCAATCATAGCCGGCGTCCTCGCCTCAGTAATCGGCTACTACACCCCCTTCGTCCTAATCTCCTCAGTCCTCACCGCCATCGCAGCAGGAATGCTCTCAACGCTCAACGTCAACTCAGGAATGCCAGAATGGTTTGGCTACCAAGTCCTCCTAGCCGCAGGTGTCGGCTTCGGCGTGCAAAACGTCATGCTAGTCTCACAGGTCGCCGTTGACGCAGAGGATATGGCCATCGCGACATCAATCCTGACATTCGTTCAAACCCTCGGCGGAACAATCTGTCTCTCTGTTGCGGAGAGTGTATTCCAGAACAGACTTATCAAAAACCTGCTCAGTTCATTGTCAAAAGAAACAGCAGCCCTTGTCCTATCCGGCGGAGCGACGGGATTCAGAAGCTCAGTGCCTAAGAGCCAATTACCACCGATCATGGCGGCTTATAACGATGCAGTCATGCAAGCTCTTTACGTGGCTGTTGCGACGGGGAGTATTTCTATCCTGGGACCGATTTTCATGGAGTGGATTTCTATTAAGGAGAAGCCTAAGACTGAGACTCCTGAGAAGGACGGTCAGACGGAACCGCAGACGAGGGCTGAAGCTGTTAAGACTGAGGCGGAGATTGCTAGGAGACGTACTATCAGGATGAGTTCCATTGGTGCGGGTGGAAGGTTGAGTACGCTTGGCCCTTCGACTGCTGCCAGTGGACATCGTCCTGGTGAAGGTGGATGGGTTTAGTGGGGAGGGTTATATGGGAATCTAACCGAGCCGAACCCTACTATGCTCACTTCTTTCTACTCCTAAATCTTTTTTAACGGCCGAAAAGATATGCTTGTACGTATATTGATTGTATGATTACTTTTATGAGATTAGATTTAGATTCGGCTTGGTTCAGATGGATTGGCTGAGAACTGGATGCTTGGCCATGTTTGATGCGTAACTTCGTTGTAGATTAGATGCTTCTTCGATCTAGGGTAGTATGCTATGTATGCACTGTACGCAATCTAGTCGAATTGAAAACGTAAATAGGAAAGCTCCCCTCACCTGCCCCTGCAAGTACAAGGTCCACGAGTATACCCCAAGACTACCCCAGCAACCCTAGTAGCCACCTGGGCAGCTAAATCTAATCCAAACTCTCCCTAACCAACCTCCTACTCAATTCATCCTGCACCCACGTCTCAATCAAACTAACCGTATCACCAACGAGAGGATCATAATGCGCACCAGACGGGATAAACATAGACTGATGAGCCTCGACCTCGTCGATATCCTGCATCACAACTGCGGCCCAGTGTGCGTTGTCGTGGTATTTCCAGTGATTCTTTGGTAATAGGATGAATTTCCGCAGTTTTGGTGTGCTGGGGTCCGAGTTTGAGTTTGTGCTGGATGTTGTTGTTATGCTTGTGTTTCCGCTGTTGGTGCTTTCTGAGAGGTGTAGGCTTGCTTCTCGGAGGGTTTCTGTTGGGGAAAGTGGTGATGGTGTGGGTTCTGGGGTTTGCATTTGGCTTTCTGATGTGTTTTCGTCTTCGGTTGACGGTTCGGGGATGGGTTCGGCGTCTATTACTGCTAATGTTGAAGTTGAGGAGGATTTGGACTGTGATTCTTCGGCTGGGTTGGTCTTGGCTGTCTTTTCTGCTTCATCGGCTCCAGCTTCGTGGGCTCTGGGTTCTGAAGAAATGCTCAGGTTCTCTAGTGATCGTTCGAGAGCAGGTGTCTGCTGCGTTGGAGTCGTGGACTTCTCATCTTGGTCGGTAATTTCCTTCTCCTCGACTTCAAGAGAGGGACTGGGACTTTCTTGGGCAGAGTCCGTGTCCGTCTTTGTCGCAGAATCCTCGCTCTTCTTCGGCTTCTTGCGACCCGTGCTTGCTGTGTAATAATTGATGAATTTGATCGAATGAGGCGGTACACGATTTGAAGCCTCCAACTCCATAAGATCTCGATATCGCCGTCGAAGCTCAGAATAATTATTCACACAGCCCGCGAATTTCGCAGATGACACCACCCGGTCGAAAACTGATCGCGCAAGGTTGTCGGTATTCTTATTGACAAAATGCATCACCCCCTTGAGGAAACCCCGATTAGGTAGTCTGATATCATTTCTCCACGGCCGATCGAAATTCGGATCTGGCACTGCTGGTCTTGGTGGTGTTGCTGGTTTATAGGCGGGGTCCATGCCTAGAGATGCTTGCTCATCTGCGAGCGTTTCTTCTGGCGCGACGTCTCCGGGCTTTTTTGGCATCGAGCTGAGAATACCTGTGGGTACTACGCGCGGATGAAGGCCCAGAAACGGTACGTCGAAGTTGATTAGTCCCAAAATTTGATGTTTTTGCAAAAGGGCCACGTCTGCAGCGACGATTCCGCCGAGACTGTGGCCCAGCAGGATTATATCGAGATCATCTGCTTCGTGAGGGGCCAGCCTGGATAGATAGATCTACATCAGCCTAGGCACAAAGGCTTCAAGACGAACGGGACGGCCCGGCGCGACGGTGTGACAGTGTTTGTTTATATTCGGAGGACCTACCAAGCACTGAATTGAGCTGCAGCAGACTGAATCTCCCCGTGTGATTTATACCGAGGGTATATACGCGTGTACACGACATGCGAATCACTCAATAATGCGGTCAACATGTCATGGATGTGAGCGGGGAACTCCTGGAAGCTCGCCTCGGAGCCCATGAATCCATGGATATAAATCAACAACAGCCTTCTCTTGTCATTTTGCTCGAAAGCCCCCGGTTGGGGTAACGACAGTGAGAGGCTATCGCAGGAGTGGTTGGCGCCATTGCGGATCGCGCCGTGCATCGTCGCGAAGAAGGCGATGGGTTGGGGATAATACTCGTAGACCTGCGGTCATAATTAAAGCAGGTTCCCACCTTTCGTCTCATTAGTTTCCGCACAGCCACAATTCGTGGAGAGGAGGGGGAAGCAAGTGTGGATCGTCGTTAAGCACGGCCCGTTTGCCACTGACGAGTGCCCTGGAGTTTAAGTGGTCAAAAGGGGTTGGATTAAGTGGGAAATGATCCGCTAATCTAATTTTAGCCGTCATAATTGGTTCTTTGTTAGTGACTGCGTGGCTGGAGCTCGTTGGGACATCGCGGGGCATGAGATTCGCCACGGTCAACAAGTTGCACAAGACGCTTGCAATCGTGGAACTTACTCCGTAGTCTATGGGTTTGAAATATTCTCTGCTTACTGACCTGCATCGATTTGTTCCTTCTTTTCTTCACATGCGGACGTCCCCCTCATTTCGGCCAACATGGAGAAACCTCCACTGCCCGACCGCGCGGGCACCGAAAGAGAGCCCAGCCCCCCACCATACACTCCATATGTTGACCCTCAAGTGACTGCCGAATCAGGCGATGTCCAAAGTGAGTGGGAGGATGTGGCATGCGCATTTATTCGAATATTGAGCCACAGAACTAACTAAACAACAGCTGATGGACGTATCGATGTCAACCTCAACTCCAAGCTCGCCAAATCACTGGCCCAAATCGCAAAGCAAGAGCTGAAAGAGCTGAAAGATAACTACCCACCACTGTCTCAACAAACTGAACCTCGACCAGCACAAGTCTGTGACATAAAACTCAACATTGTCATTCAAATAGTCGGCAGTCGCGGCGACGTCCAGCCCTTCATCGCACTAGGAAATGCCCTCCAAAGTCACGGCCACCGTGTCCGCATCGCCACGCACGGCGTCTTCGAGAAATTCGTCAAGGACTCATTCCTGGAATTCTTCCCTATTGGCGGCGACCCGGCACAACTTATGGCGTACATGGTCAAGAATCCCGGACTAATACCGCAAATGCAAACCCTTCGTGATGGCGAAATTAAGAAGAAGCAGCGAATGGTGGCGGAGATGTTGGATGGGTGTTGGAGATCTTGTATCGCGGATGATCCGACGAGTCAGGAACCCTTTGTCGCTGATGCGATTATTGCCAATCCGCCGAGTTTTGCTCATGTGCATTGTGCGCAGGCGTTGGGGATCCCGGTTCATTTGATGTTTACTATGCCTTGGAGTACGACTAGGGCTTTTCCTCATCCGTTGGCGAATTTAAGTCAGAGTTTGAATCCGGAGATTATGAATACGACTACGGCGAATTGGGTTTCTTATGGGATTGTGGAGTGGTTGACGTGGCAGGGGTATGTTTGAATCTGCATATACATGGATATCGTTTGCTGACAGATGTCGCAGGTTGGGCGATGTGATAAATCGATTTAGGTCGTCTATTGACCTTGCATCGGTTCCTGCTACAGAGGGCCCTTGTTTAGCGGAAGCTTTGGAAATTCCGTTCACCTACTGTTGGTCTCCGGCATTAGTTCCACGCCCAACTGACTGGCCCTCATATATCGGTATGTTTTGAGATCAGAAGCTAAGCTCCCAAATATGACCGGCAGCTAATGAGAGACAGATGTCGTTGGATTCTTCTTCGCAGATACCCCTGAATATACACCCCCTCCAGATCTCGCAGAATTCCTTCAGGCAGGGCCACCCCCTGTGTATATTGGCTTTGGCAGTATCGTTGTTGATGACCCTCAAAAGCTGATTAACACAGTCGTTGAAGCGGTCAAGCTGGCTGGCATACGAGCCATTGTTTCAAAGGGTTGGAGTGAACTCGCTGGAACCTCAGATGAGAATATCTACTATATCGGCGACTGCCCGCACGGATGGCTTTTCCAACAAGTGGCTGCAGTAGTTCACCACGGTGGTGCCGGAACGACTGCCTGCGGACTGCAAAATGGAAAGCCTACCACTATTGTACCGTTTTTCGGCGAGTATGTGCTCATTCGCTTCCATTCCTTGGCCTTCCATATATGAAATCTGAACTATCGCTAACATTTGCCCAGTCAACCCTTCTGGGGCGATATGGTTGCCAAAGCCGGCGCCGGCCCCGAGCCAATCCCACATAAAGATCTTGAGCCTGAACTCCTGGCTTCTGCAATGCAATTTTGCCTGACCCCAGAAGCATCAGCAGCCGCACAGGAAATTGCTATCAAGATGCAGGCCGACTCAGGCGTGTCGGCAGCAGTGGACTCGTTCCACCGAAATCTACCGCTCGATCGAATGCGATGTAGTATCATGCCCGATCAAGTCGCCGTGTGGAAGTATAAGAATGAGAAACACCGTTTAATTTTGTCCAAGACAGCAGCAGAGGTCCTAATCGAGCACAACAAGATTAACTCTGAAAACATCAAATGGTTAGCTCAATCTGAACCCCCTCCCCCGGACAGCCGCATGCCTGAAATAAAAACGAATACTGATGAGAAGGAAAATAGCTACCCAGCCAACCCAATTTTGATCGTCAATCGACGCTGGGACCCTCTAACAGGAGTCCTCTCCGCAGCAACAGCAACAGGCGCAAACATGGCAAAATCAACAGGCGAAATGTTCTACAACCCATACAAAGAGTTCAAACGCAGTCGCACAAACGCGACGGGAGATGCATCCTCATCCCGATCTCTCGAGGGCCGCCAGGACTCATTCGGAACAGCGGGTAAAATGGCCGGCGCGGGATTACAAGGCTTTGGAAAATTCTCCGGCACTTATCTGCGAGGGGTGATCGTTGATATCCCCCACGCGGCCGCTGAGGGATTTCGACGTGCACCGCAACTTTACGGCGAGAAGCCGAAGGAATATGGACATGTCTCGGATTGGAAGTCGGGTATTGCGGTTGGCGGGAAGAATTTCGTTGGCGGTATGGCTGGGGGCGTTGCGGGTATGATTACTGAGCCGTTGAAGGGTGCGTTGGATGGAGGGAAGGATGGTGCTCTCAAGGGTCTTACGAGGGGGGCTTTGGGGATGGCGACGAAGATGCCTTCTGGTGAGTTGCATCGCTTTGTTTGTGGAACTGAATGCAATGCAATGCTAACACTTCGCTTTTTGCTGAAGCTGGTATCGGATTGATGGCTTACCCGTTCCATGGTATTTCGAAGAGCATTGAGTCTGCGTTTAGGACGAAGACTCCTAAGGCTATTGTTGCTGCGAGGTTAAGAGAGGGTTATGCGCATGCGCAGCGATTGAATTTATCGAGGGAAGAGCAAGAGGAGGTTATACAGATTTTTGAGATTCTGTTGAGCTCAATGCCTAGATGAGTCGCTTGTTAAGGCATCTGTATTGAAGTATAGCAGTCAAGACATGTCAAATTAATGAATACTGGAATAATTATTATAGATCGGAAATCCATCAATGAGGGTACAACTAGGTACTAACTTTTGCGCCATGAGAGTGTATACACGTTGGATGTGGGAGTCGTGCACGCCTCTAAATTTCCCCAAGGTCAAAATGGTACTTTGAGGCAATCTCCATCTTTCATTGGCTGGTGCAACGTTTCGGTCTTTTGCCGAGTATCCTCGTCAGTTTCGGTCCAGCAACTTTGGAGATAGTCTTGTCTCTACTCCATCTCTGAAGTCTGAATTTAACTCATCCAAGATGAAAATCTTAATCACTGGTGCCGGCGGCTTCGTTGGACAACACCTTGCCAGAGAGCTCCTCAAAAATCCAGAGAACAAACTGATTCTGACCGACATAGCGGATTTCTCTACCCCGCATTCTTCAATTCATCCCGAAAACGCAATATGCATCCAAGCAGATCTAGTCAAAGAGCCACAAGCTGTTCTCATTGAGAAAGTGGATGCCGTATACATTCTCCATGGAATCATGTCGTCTGGCGCAGAGGCAAACCTTGATTTAGGCTTAAGAGTTAATGTCGACGCAACACGCCACTTGCTTGACTGTATCAGGAAGAAAGGATGGCATACTCGAGTTATTTATGGCTCTAGCATTGCCGTATATGGCCGTCCTTTTCCTCAAAATATTACGGAAGATGTGTATCCCACTCCCGAGGGGTCATATGGATGCGAAAAGGTGATATGTGAAACGCTCATCAACGACTACACTAGACGGGGGTATATCGATGGGTTTGCAGTTCGCTTACCTGGAGTGATTATTCGGCCAGGGCCACCTGCTCAAGCCGCGAGTAGCTTTCTCAGCGGAATTATCAGGGAGCCACTGGCAGGGAAGAAATGTATTGTGCCCACGAATGATCGGTCAAAGGAGTTCTGGGTCTGTTCGATTAATGACATAGTATCAAATTTGGTTTGTATTCTTGGTTTGGCTGGCAATGTGTTGCCTTTGCATAGGCGAGTGCTGAATGCGCCGGGGATCCTGGTTACGATTCAAGAGATGAGAGATACGTTGGCAAAGGTCGGTGGTCGAGAAAGGTTGGACTTATTAGAGGAGGTGGAGGATTCTACCTTCGCGGACTTGGTCCAATCGTGGCCCTGCAACTTTGATACTTCCTTGGCTTTCAGTATCGGTCTCTCGGCGAGGGAGAGCTTTGGGCAAGCTGTGGAGGAATATGTCCGTTGCCTCTGAGTCAACTATGACAATTCCCTATTGCCGCGTCTACGTGGTCTGGTCAAGAAGGGGTTTATACCTTGTAGGGCTACCGTGACCCCGCAAGTGTCGCAGGGCTACCAGTAATTACTAGTAATAACTGGTAAAATAATATAAGATCTACTAGTAAAGCTTGAATTAAAAGTGATTAGACAATGACTACTAAACACTTCTTTTTGTATGTAAATCAGCGACCATGTGATGGTTACCTAGGTATTGAGAACTATATTTACTATCCAAAAAAAGCGATCAGGCGATGACTGCTACAATGGTATTGCAAAAGTCTGAAACCTATGCAAGGTTAGTACTATATGTGCATTGATACCAAATGCCTTACGCCTAAGGTGCATGATCTTCTCAGTTCTAGCTCAGCTGTCATGTTTTTGCTTAGCGTTTCTTTTCTACTCGGGAGTGATTATGGTTCTCAGTTTCAATTCGGTTGCTATGTTATTGCTTTGACTGTCCCTTCGTTGGCTATTAGCTATTTGACGGGAAATACTTGAGTTTGAAGGTTATGAACATTCTAAGATTTATGAGGACTTTTACAGGCTTCTTTGTTGAATACTAAGATCCATTACGCCTCGGAGAATTCCGGATTTAGATTCTTTGAATCTCCTCGTACTTTTATCCCTTCCTCGCTTGAAGACTTCACATTCACCTCTCTTGTCGCGACCACAGATACTTGGGATTGTTCATCAAAATTGTAATCATCCGACCTTTTGTAGCGCCGTTGCCACCACAGCATACCAAGCTGGACAATAACGGACAAGAAAATGAACGCAGTTGCAAGAGGGAACCCAATAGGATATGTCGGAGAGTCTTTTGTTTGCCAGGCCCTGAGTGGAATGGTCGCATGGCCAACATAGACAATCGTAACAGTGATAGCGACGAGAATTGCACGAGCTTCCGGCTCCTTTCTCAGTAGCTCAGCCATCCAGGACAGAAGTGACGGACTTCCTGCATTTGTCGCATATGTCAGGAAATAAAAGGCCAAGACAACTTTGTAGTTGGAAGGCCAGGCACATAAAACACACAGCACAACGCCGAACAGAAAACATGGAGCTATGCTGATCTGCCAGCGCCAGTATTTCCAGTCAGATAACGCATTTAGGGCCAAATTGCTGACGATTTGAAGTGCATAACCTCCTATCGGTATGACGTTGACCTGATATGTGTTAAAACGAAGATTACCGGCCGAGTCTTTCAATCCTTCCAGGTAGAGGGGGAAATATGAGTTTGCTCGACTGGCCCAGGCCTGCAAAGTGAAGGCTAGAAGAAAGAAGTAAGCGACCGGGTGGGAGGCTAACTTTCGCAACTTTTCTTTCAGGACTGCGGCGGGGAGAATTTTTGACGTATCGGCGCCGAAGCTAGCCATGCGCTCTTTCGCAATGTGTTTCTCTGCATCTGTAATCCAGATAGCGCGACTAAGAGCCGGCGTATCTGGTATAATGACGAGGCCGAGAAGTCCTTGGCCAATTGTGACTGTGCCCGATATAATGAATAGCCATTGCCATCCGGAGATTCCATGAACGCCATTCATGTTTTTATAGAGAGCGGCCTGTAATGCACTTATGAACATTCCTCCCGCTGCATCGGAGACATTAAAAAACGCGACTCTCTTGGCTAATTCGGCAGGTTTGTACCAATTGAAAATCAGGGAGACCGCAGTGGGCCAGAAGACGGCGGAGAAAAGACCCAGTAATATGCGCAATCCATATACAGTTTTAGCATTAGGAGCTTGAGCAATGCTATCAGGGATGTTAGATAATTCGCGGAGTAATTTAATCGTGAGAACCAACCAGGTAACCAAAATGCCCCACGCTATTTCACAAAAGGGCAGGAAAAGGGAAGGGCGAATCTGGAACGATTAGTTTATATCCATCCGGTCGCGTCTTTCAAAACCACTCACTTTAGTTTGAATTAGCTGGCCCGGAATAAGACCGATGGCATATCCCACCGAAAAGAAGGTGTTGAAATTGACCAGCTCGTTGCCATATAAACCCAAGGACTCTTTCATTCCCGACACGTATGCTTGGGTGGTAGCAGTTTGGTCCATTTCCTTCAAAATTCCAGCGATGAAAGTCCATGTCAACAGCAAACAGTCCAGTTTGAAGAGAAGGACATTCTCAGGCTTTCTGAAGTACGGGATATAGCTCCATAGCCCTGTGGGTGGAGAGTACTGCACCTCATCTGAACTTGAATGTGCCTTGGTCCCGGATATGCTCGTCATTGTAGGCGTTGGGTGGAAGAGAAGCAATTTTAAAACTACTCGGAGGATTTTGGCAAGCTTTATAAGTTTCATAAACTCAAGGTCTGATCCTTCCGGATCGTCGTAATCTTAGAGACCGATCACGAAATCTACAAGCTGCAGCTTGAAGCTTGGCATGCCAAGATTCACGTTTCGGATCTCGCTCTCTTTTTAAATCCCGCCCGACGCTTGCAATGTTCATACGAAATTTTAGGATGCAAAATATTGCGAAGCAGTTTATTATACTGGCATCTGCAAGATTCTCTTTTGATGCTGCAGCCCGGGTGAGTGGCTATACTCACCCGCTTACCCGGAGATGCAATAAAAACGAAATATAAAGTTTTACGATCTTCGTTGGCTCGTCTGAACACGGAGGGGAATTCAAAATCGATGTTTCTTTACAGCGATGCTAGCTGCGATGGCCCGGTATTGAATTGACGTCCATTCCTTCCCAAATACGACATTCGTATCCAGGAGTGGCCTGTGTCGCCATTCAAAATGCTAGCTTTCTATTTGTTTAGAGTTTTAACAGTTGATTAATCTACGGACCCTTCCGGCCTATTTCCCGTGAGTAATATGATTTGATGGCCATGAAAGCAATGTCTGGTACGTAATCAAAAGAGCCATTGGTCCAGTTCCCGGCTCACCAGCATCGTAGGAATGGATCTTCCACTGCCAAAATATTGATCAACTTGCCGGTCTCCGCTAATGCACAGGAACATCCGGTAGATCCCAATACAAGCATCTCCAGCCGAGCGCGATTAAACCTTAATCCATGAGTAGGTTGGCCATTCCACTTTTGATGGAGCTTGAATGTGGTCTGCTTAATACTCAGACTTCAATTTGAACAATGGGCGTGAATATGGTCTGCGAGCCCGTAATATTCTCAAAAAAGGGGGAACGTGCTAGGGTATCTGCCGCCTTTGGGTCGAACCAAAAAGATATTATGAAAGAATAGTAATGGGGTAGTCACTGCGGGTCATACATCGATGGTAAGCAAGCTTCATCAATTGAATTTCTATTTCCCTGGATGACTTTAGTAGCCAGTAACTGAAACATATCACTTGGCTTCCCTGACGTGTTTGACCACACAAGAATAAAAAAGGTCCCAGGAATCTATGGCAATACCACATAAAGGGCAAACTGAAGGGACGGGGAATTCATGTGTGTTGAAACTCTCACCGGAATAGCCTGGGTGTATCCGAACATGACTCTGTATTTTGTCCTTTCTGCGCTGTGCGATTGAACATCCTGGTTTGGGACACTGATATTGCCACTGAGGGAAGTGGGCGTCTTTGATGTGACGGGTCAACACCCCAAGGTTCATTACCGTTAGCCCTTTGACACAAAATGGGCATCTAAGAGCGGTCCCACCTCTTCCAATGGAGCGAGTAATTTCAGGTGTGTCCCAGGAGTTCGGCATGGCATCTTGCTGGGATTTTTTTAAAACAAAGCTTGTGTGGGTTGTTTCTTGACGGAGCCACATTGTTTCTGATGGGTGCCCTCGAAGTATTCTGGAGGTCTCGCCATGATCATGTTGCAGGGCGAAAGAAAGAGCCGTTCTCCCATCTCTGTCTTTGATATCTGTATTGGCGCCTGCTTTCAGTAAGATCTCTACCACGGCAACATGGCCATTCTCCGCCGCTTCGCAGAGGGCAGTTCGGCCATATATGTCAATAGAATTAGGATCACAGCCCCTTTGTAGTAGATCTACCACTATTTGAGGCCAATCCAGCGCCACTGCCCACCAAAGAGGGGTTCGATACTTTTCATCTTTTGAATCTGGCGCGGCACCCCTTTCTAGCAAAAGTTGCACAACATCTCTATGTCCTTCAGAAGCTGCCCAAGAGATGACTGATCGACCATGCTTGCAACGAGAATTGACCTCCACGCCATAATCTAGAAGCAACTCGATGGTACTGATCCATCCCCCGGAGGCCGCTAATGCGATAGGTGATCGACATCCGAGGCCTCGATAATTTGCGTCAATCCCTCGGTCCAAAAAAAGCTTGACGATCTCGTCCTGGCCACGTGTGGCCGCCCATTCAAATGGGGTCTTGTCAAGTGAGTCCGTTACTGACAACCAATCGCGTCGCTCAAGTAGAACCTTTGCCATCTCCGCAAGTCCAAAATAGGCAACCAGATGCAGACCTGTCATGCCAAGGGGTACATCAAGGCTATAATCCCCGTGGGATACGTATCCCTTTTGAGCGAAAACAGCTTGTCCACATGCGTCTGTCTTGGATTGATCTAGCAGAAAGACCAAGAGCAATGTGTCCGCAACCGGCTCATCGTGAACATGGTACCCCCAGTTCCTGGCGGCATATGTGTAGAGGGGATATTTTTCGAGTCTCTCCTCGAATTCAGCATCTGACAAGCAGCTACCTGTTCCAAAGGCCTCGTATGAAATATATGTAATGCAGGCTGTTCCAATTGTTTGTTGAGGCTCGGGTAGCCAACAAACCAACTTGTGTTCGAAGTATTCCTGAGCAGTATAATGCACCAGTCGAATAACATTCCTTGTTCCATCCACGGTGGTAGTGATGAGACCGGCACATATTGAAATCAGGTCTTCAATATCAGAGAGGTTATCCTCATCGAAGTGTGGCTCGCCTAGCTCTACAGCAAGTGCATGTTGCAGCTCGGTGGCTGTCAAAGGTCTCTTAGCGCACGTTACCCACGCAAGAACATGAAGTGCCATGGTCTGTACAGCTTTCTGATCGATGATTCTTTGCATGGTGTTATCATAGGCATCATCGTAAGTTTGGGATCCGTTCGTCAATTTTCTGAGCTCAGTGCGAATGGCTTTTGGTGACAACTTTCCTGATAAGGAGTTTAGATACAGCCGAGCTAAAAGGAACCTATATATTATAAGCTACTTTCACGGTATGTATGATTGAGGTATCACTTACATCCCATCAACTGCGTCGCAGATTCCTTTGATAATCTCTGGGTGTAGTCCCGGCTTTCTTGAAAGGTAGGGCATAGCTTCTAAACTAGTACTGAGATAGTTTGACACGTCGTCTCTCGATGCTTGGATCTCTAGCAGGGGCATACCTTGAAATCGTGCAACTATGTCCGGTATGAACCGTGCAGTTGCTAGAAGGCTGACTTTCTCGCCAACCTGGAGGTCGAATATTTCGTCCAGAATTTTCTTTGAATCATTGAGCTCGTCCAATGCATCGATGATAATAAATACTTGCTGGGCGGCTTTGGTTACCGAAAGCAAGGCCTCGGAGAGTTCTTTGGTGGATGGACGTGTTCCTTTGCTCTTATGATTGTTGAACATCTTCAGGACACCCGGTGTCATTTTTTGCATGCTTTGCAATAACTGCCGGATAATGCAGGCCAGCAGAAAGTTGACCTTTTGTCTCTCGTGGTAAATATACTGGAAATCGCAATAAATATATGCAATACCAACCTCGGGGTTGTCCCGGTACATGTTATTCAGCTCATCAATCACTGTCGAGACAATGATTGTTTTCCCTGCTCCTGGTATGCCGGGACAGAACAGAGTCTGCTGTGGCACCTTAATCCACTCATGAAACAATTGAGAATCTAGAAACCATTGTCCACTTCCCGGTTGCCGTAGACTACTGTACTCTCCTTGTTGTGTTGCATAGTCTGTCGATGACAACCAATCAAGACACATCTGGTCTTGCTCATCGGACATATTCATAAGGACATCTGAGATCTGGATTCGAGCCAATTTTCCGTTAAATGCATTGAGATTGCCGACGTTGACGCAAACGCGATCCCGAAGATGACGAAGTTCGTCAGGATCCCAAGTGGCTCTCCTCCAAATTCTTCTGATACTATGAGATTCCTTCGCGGAGTATTTTTTGATCACATTCTCAATGTCTGTCAGCGTGTCGCGGCAGCACTTTGTAATCGCTGTTAAATCATCGCGTTGGTGGCTGTTGAGCTCAGTAGTGGATAAATCTACATCTACATCGTGTATTACGCTCTGTAGAGATCGCAATCTTTAAGAAAGCATGTCAGTAAAGAGTTAAGTCATGGCTTTCAAATCTCGGAATGTCAGGAACATATACTCATCAGATAGCTCCTTACACTGAGAAGGTGCTCCAACAAAGGCCTTTCTAAGCTTGCTCGCCTGGTTGATTATGGCGATGAAGTCGCCAACGCCAAATCCGAAACTCATAATGGATTCTGGCGTTCAGTTGATCGAAATCAGTGTAAGGTTGGCTAGGTATTACCGGGACCGACGGCGATGTGTGGACTCTTGCGATCGACTCCAGTCCGTGGAAGCAAACCTGAACAGAATCAATTTGGCTGAGAATGCCCCAGGGAGTTGGTTTAAGTCCGGAGTATCAGCATATGCTCACTCTCAATGCCCACAGGAGCCTCAGAGAGATGCGATGTGTTGGAAGTGCACGATGCCTGATCTACATTTGGGCGTTTGAGACACCGCCTCACTCCAAGCCCCCGCACTTCCCCCTCCTCTGTTGACCTCTTCGGGGGATATAATAGGGATATCCACACAATTCCCTTTGCAATGGGGTAAATAATCAAACCAAAAGGTTCACAAAGGGAAGCGTAGCATAAAATTCGATATACTAACTAACCGAGACATCTCGAGGATGGTCACCGGCCTTGGTGCCTGAGGCACACAGTTTGCGGCTCTGCTCATCGATCGATTCGATAAACAAACAGAAGTTCCAAGTAAATGCGATGAATTTTAATAAACACTCCCCTTATCGACGGATCTTTACATTTTATATCCTCGAAGACTTGCCATTAGTTCGATGAAAGAATAAAAGCGCGGCTGAGCCTTTAAAAGTCATTCTTGTGCGGAGTGAGGTCATATTGCAATAACCCTGCAAAGAGCCAAGGTGATATGATCCTAGGAATGCTGGGGCAAATCGGATAAAATCTTTGTGCAAATTAAATGAGTAGCTATCAATTTCTTTACTAAAATTTTTTACTAAAAAATGGACACGTTCGTAACAATTGAAGATATCAGCTCCACTCTGCGTCGCCCGCCATTCTAGAATTTCAGATAAGGGGTTGGTGATTCCTCTTCTATTCCGAGGCGGTGATTCTCTGTTCATGATATGAAGTCGCGTATGATTGAATTACCGGCAATTTCAAGCGATTTTTCCAGGCGGTTCCATTAACCGAGGGGAGAAGCGTTCGTGATGGTTTTGCGGATATGGTCCTTTTCCGGCAACTTTAAGCACCAGTGAAAGTAACCGCTGGCCCACCGGAAGCTATAGCTATTCTGCATTTTAGTCATATTCGATAAAATAGTAAAAATATCGGTATCGGAAATGCTTATGACTCTAGTACCTTCCGCTTACTTTACTAGCCGAGGCTGTCTGAGCTCAAATAACCGCCCGAAATAGGTACGCGCATATCGATAAGGGGCAATGTAAAGATGTCCGTCATGTGCATATTCCTTGGGCACGTTTATTTATTATAGGCCGCAATTTAAGGGCCCTCTACTGTCCGGATCGGCATCGATTAAAAAGGGGTGCCTGACAAGATTCTCCTAGTGATGTTCTAGACCAGACAGAAGTGGACAAGTTTCAAAATTATAGCTTGCATTTCCGGATGATTCGTAATCCTCCAACCAAATGATCTATCGATAAATGTAAGCTTATTTCTGGAAAAATCTGAAGTCCATGTGACGACTTGAGATATCCACAAGGAATGGATACAGTGGAGACATAGCTCTGCAGTGCATCGATGATCATGTAGTTGCTGCCCCTGAAAGTGGATACATGGGATTCCTGTTGGTGGATTCAATTCCACAGACTGACCGCTATAAGCGTAGCTACAAATCAATGCCTAATTTATTCGTTCATAAATTATACTGTTATTTCTAGCGATGATCCACTCCGAGAAATAGTGTCACGCCAAATTCGAGCGCCCCCTGCACAAAACGTTGGGGTGGCTGATTTGGAGGGTTAAACATTCTAAATCTGGACAAGATGACCGGATTTGCATAAGTAAGCCGAGGAGTCTGCCGAGGAGAATTCCGAGGAGGCTGTGTGGATCGTTTTTCCAGACAGGTTAATCACCAAATAAGAAAAAAAAAGTACATCCTCGTGACGCAGCACGACAGAAGGAGTGGACTGATGTTTACGTGGAATGCCTTGGTATGGAGACATTGGCGGCTGAATCACAGCAAGGAAAATCAGAAAGGAGAAACCAGTTTTAGACGATCCTACGCAGATCAACCTTGCTTCCGGTTGGGTCCTTGACATGGAGCCCCGCATGCACGATCCCGCGGCCCTTGCGTAGTGGAAGTGGATCAGGATTCTATATCTGTGGGGTAGCAACAAGGAAACAAGGAGGACAAGAATGAAGTTTGCTTTTGATACTCGGAAAACCTTCCTAGACGGTGTCGTATGATAGGAGGAATCGGTGGCGTTGTCACAAAGTGTCACCTGAGTGTGAAAAAAGCGGGTATCCACTCCCCAGCGGAAAAGCCGTGTGGCATCCACCAAGAAACCAGGGCCCTGAATTGATGTTGAGGTCTGTGCACTACTGGGCGTGGCTGCACCAAGAAATTCCAGACCAGGTTCACTCATGAGTACGCGGGGGCCATTCACTTGCGGGGTTGGCCGGAGGATCGCAAGGTATTCCGAGCATGCGTGGCACGGTATAAAGAGGGGGGGAACGACCCTGGGAGAAAGAGGGTTCAGTCGTGCTACCTCCAATTCCCGTCTTCTTTCAGCTCCAAAACTTGTCAATCTTGATACTTTCAAGTCTATAATCGCCGAGATGAAGTCCAAGGCCTTTTTCAGTGATCCGACTCGGATTGTCGACCACATGTGTGGTTCGCTGGCGGCTCAGAACCCATCCCTGCGATATGACGATGAAAATAAAGGTGAGTCAAGTTGAACAAGAACAATCAATTGGATGAATTAATTAATAAATATGTCCTATGCAGTTCTCTTCCGCCCAATTGACCAAAACGAAAAGAAAGTCAGCTTGATCAGTGGCGGTGGCTCCGGACATGAGCCTGCCCACGCTGGGTATGTTGGCAAGGGAATGCTAGACGCGGCTGTCTGCGGAAAGGTGTTTGCTTCACCCAACTTCGATCAGATTATTTCAGCATTTGATCGTGTTGCAACGCCTCGAGGAATTCTCGTCATCGTCAAGAATTATACTGGTGACAAGCTCAACTTTGGCCTTGCCTCAGAGACATACCAAGCGCAGACTGGAATCCCCACCAACATCGTCACAATCGCAGACGACGTCTCAGTACCATACTCGCGTGGAAAGCTAGTTGGTCGTCGAGGCTTAGCCGGTGCCGTCATTGTTCATAAGATTGCTGGAGCTGCCGCACTCCGTGGTCTGGATCTTTCCCAGGTGTCCAAGATTGCCCAGCATGTCTCCGATAACATGGCCACCATTGGATGCTCATTGGACTATGCCAACCTTCCAGGTGGTCACGATCAACCCTCCATTCCCGAAAATGCCATTGAGTTGGGAATGGGTATCCACAATGAACCTGGTGCCCAGCGCATCTCGCCGCAGCCCACCATTGAACAACTCGTCGCCAACATGCTGAAGCTGCTATTGACTGAAAGCGACCCAGAGCACGGTTTCCTGAAGTTCCAGGGAATTCCCCAAGACCAGTCCGAGCTTGTGTTGATGGTGAACAACCTCGGAGGTTTGTCTGTCCTCGAGCTTCAGGCCATTGCAAACGTTGTCTTGGAGGATCTGAAGAACCAATACAATATTGTGCCAATTCGTATCTATGTCAACACCTATTTGACCGCTCTGGATGCGCCAGGCTTCAGCATCACTCTCGCCAATCTGACACCTAAAATATTCCCCGATACCAACTTGCTCTCATTGCTCGATGAGCCTGTCAAAATGGCCAGCTGGGCTACCTGCCATCCCTTGCCTAACCCGGCGGAGAGATCAAACTCGCCACAACACGGCGAGCGCGCCCGCTCACCAGCCGTGAAGCAAAATATCTCTTGTATGTGCCAGTTCTTATCCCGAACAAAATTATTCACTCGCTAACTCAATGACCAATAGGTGACAAAATTCTTTTTACTGCTGTTCTCAAGAAAATCCTTGCTCAGGTGACGACGGATGAGCCAAAACTCACGGAATACGATACTCTCATGGGAGATGGAGACTGTGGTACTACACTTCTTGCAGGTGCCAAGGCTGCATTTGGCATCGCTGAAGAGAATGACGAGAACCTCGCCAACCTCGCTAAGGGGTTAATGAAGATCGCTTCTGCTGTCCGCAGCGGTATGGGTGGAACATCCGGTGCTCTCTACGGAATCTTCCTTAATTCGTTCGTGTCTGCTGTCCAGCGGAACTTCGAAGACATCAAGGAGGTCAACATTCAACTATTTGCTAAGAGCGCGACTCAAGCTCTGGAAACCCTGAAAGGATACACCAACGCTCGGGAGAATAGCCGAACTTTGATGGATGCCTTGATTCCCTTTGTGAATGAATTGTCGAAGGCTGTGTCCACTGACAATGCCAATTCTTCGGAGGCACTAAAAAAGGCTGTGAAGGCTGCTAGCGATGGTGCGGAGTCTACCAAGTGGATGGTATCTTCCTTCGGTCGATCGACTTATGTTGGTGCCAGCGGTGGTGAGGACCCTACCAAGGGTATTCCGGATCCTGGTGCCTGTGGAATCGTGTCGATCATCACAGCTATTCAAAGCGGACTTCAATCTCCGAATTGACTGAATGATCCTTCTGTATAATCTGCCGGAGTCACACCTCCGCAATCCTTTGCAGAACAGCTTCGTGATTACCACGAAGAGATTCTATGACCGTGACGAATATTGTTAATTGGTATCTTGTTTTTGGTAGCTGGGATCCTTTTTTATTATATTTACTACTCTTTCGAAGATGAGACATAATTTCAAAATCGTCTTCTAATATCTGACAGTGAAAGTGTCCCAGATAATCGTAACACCATGAAGCTAAAAGTACCAGGAAAGGTCTTCCTCCTTCTAGGTTCTATCCATCAGCTTGAACAACTCAACATAGATCAACGGAGGAGAGTCTTCCGGCAATACGAGAGGCCCGTCCAATCATGGCACTATGATGTATCATAATTCTTGATTGAAATAGAACTGTGCCTGCTGAGGGGTATCCTGCCGCCTAACCGCCTTGCCGTCTCCGCCCGTTCTAAAGCTACACCATCATTTAAACCAGCTCGGAACACCCCCACACTTCCCACGACCCCGCAATCCATTCCAGGCGAGGCCCTGGCGCATTCCAACCCAAAGGTTCGGTCCATTTTCCGAGGTCAAAAGTTCAGCTACTAAGTTAGAAAACTTACCCGAAGTGGAGACGGATATGTTCGAGCAAACTTGAAATGAGGGGTAAAAGATACATTTTCTTGAAACAAAGGTACCGTTTACTCGATTGGATTCATGGCGCTCAAGTCAGTCCTGTAAGTTCAACAGTGTCGTTATCCCTACCCCTCGAGAACCAAGTTGGAACTAATTCCAATCGCGACCAGAGCTTGGTGGCGCATTACAGGAGCGGGTAATCTTGAATTTGAATATGCTTGTCGATATCGTGCAAGGGTTATACGAGTATTGGTCCATACTGATGCCGATAAATTAGTGCAGTTGAAACAAGTACTTCGTACTGTGACCAAGAAATCAACCTCGGCAATTAATTTCCGGCTGTATAACTCAAATTTACTAGTATTGTTCAAGCGAAGTGACTGACGAAGACAACGTAAGGAAATATGTCAATAAAACAAACAGTTGAAGCTTTTGGCAGACTCGATATTGCTCTTTTTTGCACAGGTGATCCATACTCGTGTAGTAATACAAGCAGTCTCAAAACGGAGGTTGATCAAGTCGACAAATATTCTGACCACAACCCAGATGTACGATAATATTCATTGCTTATCATTGGTTATATTTGAACTTCTCCAGCCATCTGTGTAACTTTCCCTTCTCCTTAATGTTATTTTCCTTCCGGGGAGGGCCGCTTCGTGCGGTTCTGCTCGCTAGACCTTTTCCTGGACGAATCATTTCCTCTAACTCCTTCGCATCCCACGCACTAGTGAGTCTTCTGACTCGAGGGGCGAGAAGTTGAAATTGTTCAATGTCCACGTGTCCGTTCTTGCAAAGGCATTGCAAGACACTGATAATGGTCGATGTGTCGTACACTTCCAGCCCAGTAAATATCTTGTTAAATGGGATTTTCGTTAGAGGGCGCGTCTCCGCCAGAAGAATAATCATGTCTAGGGGATTTTCAATCACTGCGATCTTAGGTTCGGGATCGTGTAAAACATCTGCGCTTAAATCTCTAGTCGTGTCAAAGATTTTTCGAAGACATCTCAATCTCTCCATTTCGCTGAGAAAGCCTGTCTCAAGAAGATGAGAGATGTAGCCGGTCAGATTGCTCATGACGGCGTACATGATGAAGCTTCTAACTTCTAACTCCTCCCAGGGAGACATTCCCAAGCCATAGCTGTCAATTGTGCGGTCGAGATGTTCAAGCAATTTGTTGAGCGACTTCTGATGATATTTCTCGAATTGCTGTGCAGAATAAAATGTACCTTCTGTTAATCTCTTCAAAGTGCTCGGTTCTGCCAGTTTTGGGTGCAGCTCTTTTATCTCAGCGAGCTGGATATTGCAAAGTGCAAAATGAATATCAAACCCGGCAGGTGTCCATTCTTTCAGTACTCGCTGGCAGTCTTCTGTGATGAGAAAGTCTCGCACCGTTCGATGGAGAAATTCTACCATGATGTCGGAAGGAGCTTCCCACTTGGGCATCTTCACAATCTCTAGAAGTCCCTTGAACCGTCCATTGAGACGTGCCTCCATTTTACGAACCTCGTCTCTCCAAAAACTGACCAGCCTGTTACTCTTCACGGCCGGCTCGTCAATCTTCTTAGCGATCGCAACATTAGAATCCAGCTCCAATTCATCAAGGTACCAGAAGCTGACGATTGAAAGCGGCTCCCTCGCCGCCAATGCCACAGAAAACCCAGTGGCAATTTGAGCCTGATAGAATGGGTCCAGTGAGTCCATTATATGTTTGAAAAAGTCGTTGAGGTCGGCTGGATAGGCGCTCACGCGACGCTTCAGATCCACGAGTCTGTCCTCATTGACAAGGCCTTGCTTCACTAGAAGCACGACTAGATATACCCAAAGGAATACGCCGTTAGATCGTTGAACAATGTCTAATGCTAGCTCTATGGCATCTGGATCAGATAATGCCAAGGCTTGAAAGTCAGCGCGGTCCTGCAATGTGTTCTTCACGTAGAGCTCGATGTCGGGTCTGTTCAGATCTTCTAGGTAAATTTTGCGACTGGAATTCGTTCCAAGGGCCTTTTCAAAAACGTTCCAAGGTCGGCTTGCGACACAAAGCTTAATGGGGGATGTATGTGCCATTTTGGAAAGTATATTGACCAGCTCCTCGTGCTCGCCTTCATATTCATCAAGCCCATCGATGAAGATACAGAACGCATTGGACAAGGTCGTTTGTTGAGTGATCTTTTGTAAGCCGCTTAGTAACTCCTGACGATTCCACGATATCATGGATCCCTTGAGGTCAAGACTCATGTTTACAGATTCAGCCCATCGTTCTGGAAATGTTTCCTGAGTGAGTTCGGGACACTTTTGGAAGATGTCAAATAGCAAGGATCGAAGCAGACCCTCCTGTGAGCGATGGATATCCGAGCCATTGATCCAAAAGAAGTAGTCGATGATAACCAGCTTCCTTGTATCTGCCCATTTTTGTAGATATGCAGACGTATCGGGGCTGTTGACTAGGTACTTCATCAAAGTACTTTTGCCTGATCCCGGTTTCCCGCTTATCCAAAAGAGAGGATTTTCTGAAACCATCCATTCCGAAAAATCCGACATGTAAGCCCAACTGTACGTGCGCTTGTGAGCATCCGAAACTTGGGCCCGACGCAACTCCATGCCGTCGAAACGAAGAGTTCGCATTATAAATAACTCCGTGGCCAGCTTATTAGTGGCAAGCGCAGTGTTTTGTACTTTTTGCGTGATTGCGGTGATATCGACCGGCTGAAGCGCTTCCAGTTGTCGGATTTCCTGTTGCCGATCCAACTGCAGCTGAGGCTTGGTTTTCTCGTTTCTGTCTTCCTCTAGAGCAAGCATAAACAGTCTGCTTTGCCTCTCGAAGTCAGCTCTCAGTGTTTCCATCGATTCCATCACTGTCATTCTCAACTCTTCAATGGATGGTGCCAATCCACCCCGAATCAGGTGGTTAGTTTCGAGCAATTTATTCATGAGACGCACATTGCTTCCATTGGAGCTATAGTGATATCAATATCGCTGGCACCTTTATTTTGTTGAGTCAGTGACTTACCTTTGCATAATTGTCAAGCGGAGAATAAGCTGCGATCGATACGACTCAAGCTTTCTAGCCATTTCATCAATGCGGTCTTGTGCCCACACTGTTTTTAGCGCTGCACGAAAACTGCTCCATCTTGAGGTTTTGCTGTCCTGTAAATCACCCAGGACAAAGAGAAGCTCATCGGCAGTTTGCTTGCATCTATCGCCAAGATTGACAAGCTCCGTTTCCTCAGCGGATAAGGACTTCGAATCAATGGGTGGCTCTAATTTATCTGTCAAAGAGCGCAAATCCCTGGTGATTCCAAACAAGGAGTCGGTGTCTTCGTCGTATCCTGTGGCACTCTTATAGATTTTGTGAGTCTTGGAGAATAGTGTACCAGAAAATTCAAGGAACTGGCAGACGGTACATGCCAGAGACAGTGAACTAAGTGGATCAAGCACCATCGCCGCAATCTTGGAACAGAGTTGCGATTAGAGGATGTTTTAGCAAAGATAGTTATCAAGGCGTTTGCTTCGTTACCCCTCCACGCTAACTAATTGCTTAGTGTGGGGCTAGGCACTATGACTGCTTCAAACACAATTTGAGTCTAGTATGATAAGGGTCTATAAAGGGCCGAGCTGGCGTATAATTAACATTTGAAGAGTATTCCCACCACTGTATATCTGAAGCATCAGATTGAAATGAAGGATATTATAGGTCTGGTTTAATCTCCTACCCCAACCATGTTTGATAGACATTCTTTTCTGTCATTGTCCACGTCGATGCATTAACTGATCTCGGGAAATCCAATGAGGCCATGATGGACACAGTGATTATCCCCGCACACGGGACAGACGGGCTTTGAGAATCAACACCCATGTCACATAGTTCACTGTAAGACTAGTATTCCAGGATCTCCGTCTTTCTCGTCTGTAGGCATCCCGAGTGGAATTGGTGACCGCCTCCAGTGACTCCAACTCAGCGATCAGCGTTTTGAGGTCGTGGTTCACATCTGCAACAGCATCCTGGATACTTTTCAGGCATTCCACTGGAGCCACGGACGCTTGAATCAGTGCGAGTGATCCCACTGTGGCTGAGAATGGATCCATCTTGTGAGAGGACTTTCGAAAGGGCTTCAGAATATCGCGGCTCTTGACATGGTCAAAAAACAGTGGACAGCTTGAAGGCAGAGGGATGTTTGTCCGGGTCTCATTCCTTCAGAATCAGGATTAGATCATTTTGAGACTGTTTCGGCGACCTTTGCATGTTGTATGACCATAGGCCACTTTCTCCCCCATATTCTGCAGTCTGTGTATGGCTTCGTCACGAGGTAACACCACAAGGCAACGGACTGCCAACGCCAATAACTAGAAAGAAGCCACCGGGTGGGCCAGATATTGCATATTGGCCCGAGACTTGTACGAAAGGAGGATCGCCTGGGCGGGAGCCGATCGATTTAAACAATTGATACCCCAGGCCACTTTGTGCAAGCGGGCATGAGAACACGAATAGACGAATAGATGAGTTCTGAGTGCTGAGTGGGAAATATGCCCAGTGCAAAAGGGGCTGAGATACTCACACAAGTCATCTGGCTCCTTATTATTGGACCTGAATTTCTCACTGTATAAGTTACGCACCAGTAGGGTTCTAGGCTGGCGAGCGCCACTTCGTATACTCTTGTGTTAGCCATCTATTAAGGGGTATTTCGTGCAAATTCCCTGGTCGTATAGTACAGTGTGAGAGAAAAAGGATACCGTGAAATATAGTCAAAGATGGATCCATAAGGACTGTTAACAGAAACGCTAATTCTCAAGTGGATTCACCCATTCGACGCCATAAGGCTCTAATCAATATTTGGTACCCAGGTAAAGACCATTGAAAGAAATGATTCAATGATGCCTGGTTGGGATTTTCTTCTTGAGTTGTATCAACCCTCCACCTATAAGGGCTTGTCCAGTTCATACTTTAAGATCTCAACCGACTATTCACAATCTTACGTATCTATGGCAGGTAATGAAAGAAAGTCAGAGAGAGCTCAAGGATCAATTGCTTGTAAAGAGATCGATATATGAAATTTGTAAGAAACCCATGGGTATTCTGATCCGTGAAGTATGTCACATCCCCAACCCGAACGCCAGAAGTGCCAGAAGTCCATGCCAGGTATTATGTGCGTGAAAGCAATCATGATAAAACCTCCCAAACGCCAATAATGAAGTTCCCGCAACAAATAAAGAAGAGGTCAGAAAAAAAAGAGGAAAAGGCCGAGAGAATGTACTAGAGAGAGAGAATCTATGCAATCAACCAATAGTCTTCCTCTTCTTCGGCATCGGCACCGAAGAGTCCTCAGTAGCATCAGACTCCCTTCTCGCAGCCCTCTTCCCTTTGCCTTTACTCTTCTTCCCACCACCAGTAGCAGTACCAGTAGTAGAAAGCGGGGGCGCCGTATCTCCTCCTCCTCCACCGGCAGCAGTATCAGCATCATCCGCTGCAGCGGGGGCACCTTTCTTTCCCGCATCCTTGGCGACCTGATCATCATTCTGATCGAATGCTTTACGCGCCTCTTTAAGTTCGCGCTCCATGCGCAGCAATTCCTGTACACGGCCGAGCTTATTCGGGTCTCGGCGCAGTGCGAAGCGGAAGTCGTCGACTTTGATCTTTTGTCGTCGGGCGTGGTGCGCTACTTGGGCTGCGCCGTGGCAGAGTTCTAGGATGAAGTCTGTGACTATTTCGTCGAGGACGCGGATTGTTTCTGGGAGGGGTTCTTGTGGGTAGGAGTGGTGGGGTGCTGGGTCTCCGTATGCGAGGAGGAGGAGGCGGACTAGATGGGAAGGTATGTTAGAAGGGATATTTGAAATTGGTTTCTTGACTTTTTGGGGGAAATATAGTTGCGGAGAATTGAGGGTAGGAATTGCGGTTGGGAGGTTTGGTGGACGTACGCTCTGAAGAGAAGTTCATTTGCCCCTTGTGTCTTGCGACACGGGCACGGGGCTCCGCCATGTTGAAGTTTTGTTTCTTGTGGCTTCGTTTCCTTGGTTCTGGTACGGTTGGAGGTGGGAGTGGTGGTAGCTCGAAGGCGGGTTGATAGCCTGCTCTGATCAGAGATGCGCCTTGCGGATTGTCTCGCAAGTACTGGTTATATCTCTGGCGGGCGGTGACGGGGTCTAGCTTTTCGAGTGGAGGCGGGACGAAGGATGAAGAATCAAGTGAAGCCTGGGAACGTGATGGCGATGGAGATGGAGATAATGATAGTGATAATGATATCGATGGCGTCGGCGGACGCGAAGGCCCGGACAATAATTGGTCTGTGCTGTGGGCGGACATGTTGGGCAGAATTGCGGGATTGCGGACAGCTGGACTGCTTGGACTGCTTGTTGCCCTTGTTCGAGTTCAGTATTTCTTTCTTGGAAATTCCAGCTGTGGGTGCGGTGGTCATTCAAGATGGTGAGTTCGTTTGTGTTCTTCTTGTTCTAGGAATTGTGTGTGGAAGGCGCCTTCCAGGTTACTGCTGTAGCTACTGCTGTGCGCGCACTGGAGGCATCTCAGCATACTGTGTACTGTTGTGACGACATCAGCACTAACAATTTGGGAACTTACCTAGACGGCTCTCTTCAACTTCCAATCACTTCTTCTGGTGATCCTCTTGATCATCTGTACGAGTACCTATGCGCACTCGATCATGCCGGGTATCATGGACCGGAATCAGAATGGGTAGGGCCCCTCAATCGCGTTCGAGATGAAGGTGGTGGTGGTGGATGATGAAGAGACCAAGCTGACGAGGATAGACTGTTCGGGATATTCTGGAAATGCGCTCGTGTAGGAGAACGGCTGAGTCCATATGTCAGCATATGCTGCTTCCTGATGGCTGTAAGTC
>JAVMSB010000207.1:0-57123 GCA_031761475.1 Penicillium pancosmium | reverse complement strand
GGGAAATATATTAATCATACATTAATTGTTCAATAGTTACCAGATGGTTTCAAGGGAGCCTCCAGAGGAGGCTCCTCCTTATCGGAAGATAATTCCAAATACATGGGATGGAACACGGAGATCATCAGCCCTCCACATGAACCAACAACCTTGGAAGAAAAATAAATCATGCTCCGTACTCCGTGTAGTACATAGTGTAGAGTACTCCATACAAAAAAAAAATCCACAGTCAATGATTTCACCGTCTCGACTCAACTGTGGTTGACCCAAGGAAACACGCGAGGCCGAACAGATCCGCCGATCCTAACGGTATTATACATGGTATGCGGTACAGTATCTCTCTATGTATACATACAGTATGTACTGTACACTGTATGATCACCCGAGACGGTCGGGAAATCCCCCTCTCCGCAAACTCTCTGACTGGCTTGAAGGGACCGAACTTGACTGGATGTAGTAAGTGCCCCCTATCATATCACTGGCAGAAAACAAGGTGATCCGAATCTTCAGGATTCTTCATCATTCATTGGTTATTCTACCGACCAACTCACTCCACTTACTCCGGACTCTGCCTTTTTCTTCCCCCTCCTCTCCACCCATTCTCCACCACTTACACCTCGTTTTTCGGCCCCAGACCCTGATCGGGAAATGGTGCCTCTTGCCCAGCAGCGAAAGCTTGAAGCCCACGTGGGAAATCCGGCCTTCCACTCTCTTTTCCGTCTCTGACACCGTTTGATACACATCCAGGAACTTTATCGGGGAGAAGGTGGTGGCAAAGTGTGTGTTTTATCCAAGGTTCCCTTCGATCCGATCTCCTGACTTACCGTAGACTAGCCTAGCCTGCCTTTGAATCTGATTCTTGTATCCTCCGATTATTTTCCGTGATGATTCACACGGTAAGTGAGTCCGTCTATAAACTGCCGACTGGCGGCGCTTGATGCCGTGCTGATTAGGCGTCACATGTTTCCCGGCGCAAGACAGCAATGGTGGACAGCGAACAACGGACAACGGAAGACGCTTTCGCAGACAAGTCCGATCGGAGGCTCCACTTCTTCTTTGTCCCCAGTTCCAGTTCGAGCCACCAGTGTTTCGGGGCTCAAGAGTGGCCCCCCGCGCGTGGCTGAGCCCAATTGCCCACTCCTTTTACGCTTCCACCGCTTCCACGTTTCCACGACCTTTCCAGGCGTCCTCGCTATGGCCCATGTGGTGGTCCACGTGGACACACGTGGAGTCCCAAAGTTAGCGCCTGAACGCCTGAACGCCTGTGCGCCTGAGGTCTTTCGCTTCTTTCTGCCCGGCGCGGCCTGGCGTCTTGCCTCTGCCTTGCTTTCTAGCTTTTTCTTTCTTAGCCTGCTATCCTAGTCAATGGTTCGTGCCTGGACAAGCCGTTTGTTTCATCGCCCCAACCGTTTTGTCGGTTTTTCCTTTCGGATAGCGACCTATATAGGGCCGTTGACTAGCGTTAGCGTCAGGGGCAGCTCGGCAGTCCTCTTTGTTTGCCTCAGCCCTCTCGTAGATATTGTGTTCCGTGTCTTGCGTTTCTTTGCAGCAATAGAAAGACGCACCTGCGCACAGACACTAGCTGACCTATGAACCAAGCAGTCTAATTTCCCCCAGACTCAGATCATTCTAAAGGATACGAGGGGGACATGGGTTCCAGCCAATGACCGGGGTGCCGATCGCTAACCCCGGTCACTCCAGAGTTCCTACTATACTCGTACAGTGTACTCAAGTGCCTCATTTCCCATTTCTTTAATTTTAATCCAAAAAAGAGTTTTTTATCAGCTCTCAGCCTTCGGAACCACCGGCCCCCTAATTCAATTAGGCGTCCTGTCGTTCGAGAGCCTCATCGTCTCCTCCAGCCACCAGATATGACGGGATGGAGCGATCCATTGCACACTCCTTTCTTTGTGTACCGCCCCTCGCGCACCTCATCTGAGGCCCGAACCCCAACACGTCAATACTCCACATTAACTGAGCCAACAATCCCCATCATACGGAGCAATTGAGCACGATGACAATTGTTTCCAGAAGATAGACCTGTCAGACACGTCACCTAGATGATCCAGAGGCTGTGCGGTGCTCTAACCAGCCAACCAGACATTGATAGAGCTATCACGCGAACAAGAGCTTCCGCCGGGAGCCGAGCCGATCAAGGATTGGACAGATAAAGGCGCGCTTGGACAAACGCTGCCTCAGCTCCAGCCCCAGCTCCGGGGGAGGGGGAAAGGGCAGATTACACTTTTAAAAGGGGGCCAATCCTGTAGGATACGAGACTCCTACTGTACATAGAATCTTCCATGCAGATCTGGGGCTTTTGGATGAATCATACTCGTAGCCTGTGAGCGATCTATCGATTTTGGCTCGATCTCAGTGCCATGCGAATGCCACGTGGATTTGATGCGGAGCGATCGCAAGGCTCGCATCTACGAAACTCAAGTACTTCTCCTAAAGGGGAATTGATACGTCGTTTCTCAACTCAACTCAACCCGGGTGGCCCCAGTCCGGGGGCCGATTGGAAGAAGGGCCAACAATAACACCAACACCAACACTAAATAACACGGGAGCAGCTCAGCCCTGTCATGGCTGGCGGGCAAAAGCAGCCTCAATTGATTGAGTATTGTGTAAATCGGCCCCCAAATTCCGAGACACGCCCGGATCGACTGTCAACCCCCAAACCTAAAACCCGAAACATTGCCGAAAGATCCCGTACACAAGCCACCACCAAGAAGAACAAAGAAAAGGGCTGATGAAGGCTAGCCAGGGGGAAGGAAGAATCCATGGAGCGATCGTGCCATGGTTGGGCAATGAAACTATAGAAATCTTGGCGTTCAATAATACCACAATCACTACGGAGTACGGAGTAGTGTATGCGTAAAATACAAAGGCAGAAACAGAAACAACCACTAATACAGTGGAGGCACTGGGAGAGGGAGGATTAGCGTCAAAATGGTATGCAGCAACAAGGAAGCCTGTGTCGCTTCCGTCCGACCTAGCCGTTATCACGACCAATCTAACCATTTACCTCTGGCAGAAGTGGGCACAGATAATGGGGATAATGGAAAATTGAGACCCCCCGCTAGGTCTATTCAGGATAATTCTCCATGAGCGGGAGTTGCGGTCAGATAGTTCAACGGCACCAGGTCCAAAGTCAAAGGCCCAGTGATCCTCGGGACCGCCGATCGTTCGTCTGGAGATTTTGATTAATCTCTTGGCATTGTAACTGCTCTGACTAAGAGGCCACATTAACATTGACGATGGATGTACGTACTCGTACAAGGATACATACGGTGATTACCATCGTATTGTATAAAGTACAGTAACGGGACCCTCTTTTCCGTATCGTACGTATCCAACATCCCTGACCGCCACGCGAGGAAGTTTCATGCAGGTCACCACCGCCTGCGACCCGAGTGTTTCAGGGGTCTGGGGATTCAGAGTGACAGGTAGTGTAGGGCCCAAAGAAAAGAGACGGGCAAAAAAAAAAAAATGATAAAAAAAAAATCATACGAATAGCAATTCGCATTCTAGAACGCTTGCATGGCTTATGGCTTGGAGGCGCGCAGATGATTGATAATCACGAAACCTAGCAAGTCATGTCTTCCCTGTACGAAAACTAGTTCATCTGGTACAGGTACATACTTTGATGCCTGGGGGATCTGCGACTGGAATTTGAAGTGTCTTGAAGAAGAACCTTGTATACTCTGGATGGCTGGGGAATTCGGCAACCTTGTTCTTAACTCCGTTGTGTCGACACATATGTACGATGCGCTGGGACTGTCCTCCATTCACCCAGGGATGATGGGGGAGATTGGCTCAGCGTCGTACAGGAAACCCCATCCCGACCAGTCACCGCTCGATTCTCCCTTGCCTCCAGGTAGGAGGTCGCAGCGCGGGTTCCCATCCTTGTGGCCAACATGCAATCTAGACACAAAAACAAAAACAGCCGCACCCGCACCAGCGCCTGCGCCCGCGCCCTCGCAGGAATGTGGCTTCGTAAAAATAGTGGGTTTGGGGCTTCTAAGTCATGACTCCTTTTGATAGCTGTTTTCGGAGTATTTTAGCAACCAATATCGAGTCAAGCTCCGACTCTGAATTTGGCTTGGGACTTATGACAACTACCGACGGCCGAGACCGGGCCGAAAATCTCCTCTCGGTATTTGTTTGTTGGGCTGATCCTTTGGCTTGGTTAGTTGATTTCTATTTTGGACCTTGAAGTGCGTGTGCGCGCCGCAGATTGAATATTGAATTATTAGATTGTCAGTCAGCAATGAAGCAGATAGAGTGTTCTGTTTCTAGTTTTGATCTGCGCGTGACATAAACACTCTCCACCATTCTGATTCATTATGGATTCATTATGAATATTCGGGCAGAAGGAATTCCATGGGATGAGTTTGAGTCTATGCAAAATAGTGTACAGTACGGAGTACTACTCCGTATGTACGCAGGTCGATCAAGTCTCGAGCAACGCGATGTGGGTACCTTTTCCACGTGGGAAAACTGGGGGCCGGGCTTGCATCGCCTCAAATGACTCGTGAGAGGCAGATCCGAATAGCCCCAAACTCTCATCTCGAGGAGAGTTTCGAACTAAGGGGAGACTAAGCCGTTCTCGGAATGCAAGGAGCCTTTCCGTATTCTCTGGCCATGTGGCGTGCACGCTTGGGTTAGTGTAGTTATCGTATCTTTTTTCTATCGTACCGTGTCTGAGTCAGACCAACACTCGTTTCCAGAATCACGATTGGGCAGACATGGTTAGGCTAGAAGGGCTATAGTTTAGAAGGTTTCTTATCGTTTTTTTCAATGGCTGGACCCTCATGTAGACTCTATCTTGGAAACTATTTCCGATAGTCGCAAAGGTGTTTTTGAGGCATTGATCTATTACTCTTCGCCCCTTTCCTTCGTCGAAATGATGGTAGCTACAAGACAAGCTCACGGTCCTCCCCCTGAAACCAACCAAGGATTCAAAAAGAGCCTAAGGGCCTAAGGATTTTCGGAAACATGGTACGAAGAGCGGAGGACGGAGTACCGATCGGACTTCAAGATTCGGGAAGGAGGAGCTGGCGGCCGTGTATTCGGCTTGAACGGCCGAATTTCGTTGGGAGGCTCCGGCCGAAGGGAGCGTCGAAGCGACGCAATGGCTTTAATTGTAGACGAGCGATATGGACAGGGCAGAGTGGGATGTACTACAGTACTCTGTATTCGTACAACCTCGCCTAGTTAGTGGCTAGTGGCTAGTGGCTAGTTACATAGGTATGAGTATGGTAAAGTTTGGCCGTATTGCGTAACTCCGTACGCAGATCGGAGTCGGGACGATCCGCAGGTAATCCCAAAACGCCCGTAATAAATCAGCCCAGTCATCCATGGTAGCGACCAGGAATAGGGCGATCCACTCCCCAGCCTTACTCGATGCAGACAAAGTCTGCGAAGCCAAAGTAGATCACGTCATTGACTCTTCATCGCCATCGATCGTTCTTGCGATGATGATGGAACATGAATCCGCGATCGGTCAAACTATGGTAGGTTTCTTTCTTCTGATCTCCGAATGAACGTGAACCATTCGGACATGACTCTTGAAACAGCTGCAGCAACGCAACGCAAACATGAGTCTCCTGATGATTCAGACTCTGTGGCTGGCTGCTTGATACGGCGAAATCCGCGTGGCGAAGTTCCCACGCTAGAAACCTTCCAGAAGCATTTTCGAAGGCGCTAAGAAAGGTCCGGATCCACCGAAATTTGCCCGTTGTTTTCGGGCGGATTTGAGCGAGCTGAGACAATCATTTCGGAAAACAATCAAAGAAAGGTACACTATTTACGCACCGACACAAAAAAAAAGCAAGAATAGGAAATTTGGCTTCGGTTCCTGAGTCCAATTTTGGGGCCCGCACAATCAAGCTTGGCTTGGCGACAACAACCCACCGAGGTACATCCGAGTAATGCGTATCGCCCGTATCTCTTACATAGATTGGCGCAACCTGTCATCGGGAAATTTTCTTAAATCAAGCCATCTGTATGGTGCATCTGGACTAAGCTACGGAGTACATACTTTAGGACCCTGCGCGCCCCAAAAATTGGACATGGCGAAATTATCCGACCCTCCTGTCAGGGCCGAGGTTAGCGCTATGCGACCGGAGCTTTACATTCTACCTTCGCTGTATTCGGTTCCAGGGAATTATCGTAGCTTTAAACTATCATATCGTACCAGAGTTTCTCACCGTCTCTCCGGAGTACAGGAACGGGAAATGTCCTTGAATTACCTTCCCTTCTCCACTAATCCTAATCCTAATCCTGATTTTGACACGGCAGAGGACCACACGGGAAGACAAAATCCACGTGGCAGATGATCTACAAAAACATGACAGGCACTTTTTGTCAGCGTACAAGGCAGAACGGCCCAGAAAAAGCTTCTGCAACTAGCGGTGCCCGTTGATGATCGTGATTTCTCCATCACTTGCATTGTGGTGGATCTGTCACCCATGTGGCCTGAAAGTACGGAGTACGAAATGTATGTTATGTCGGAACCCCAACCATTAGGTCATTTTAATCTCCTTTTACGTTACAGTGCATGAGGCAACGACCATCTAGGGTTTAGGTCTTTTCTCCCATGTACAGTATGTATGTCGACTTGCTATGTACAGCTCCCGCTGCGTCGCCCCCGTTCATTGGGTCATCTAATTGACTCGGTGTTTCGTCGCTGCAGTGTTGATGCAGGTCAATTGCCCTAATCGAGTTTAGTCGATTGGCCTGAGTTGGGGGCCATAAACCAACGACCTCGCTTGATCGGCTATATTCTTTAAACGAAATGTATACAAAATCTCATTGTTGATAGGTAATTATGCCTGCCAATTCGGGCTACACGCATCTGTTGAGATGGGGCAATGGTTGAATAGCTCTACCATGCCTCTTCAGAAATCATACGGTCTATTAGTATCCTTGTATCCCGCGACCGTGTATGCATACACTTCAAACAAGAAGGATCCCCCTCCTCTTTTTTATCCAGCCCTGGAACAAGGATGAAGATTGTTGACGCCATTTAATATGTCTGTCTTGGCACCTCCAACCACAGAAGAACAGTTATCATAACGGCATACTGATCAAAAAACCACCTTGTCAACTAGCCGCAAGCACCTGTGTCATGGCTGTTTCAAGCATGGGTCTTGATTGCGCCGGACCGGGCCTGGTGGTCTCCAATCGACTTATCCTGCTCTAGCACTCCGTGTAGCGGGCATATTCTGCATGACAGCGGAGAAGACGGGATGATGCTGATCGTCACCGCGAAACCACATTAGGATAAGCAACTTACGACTGAACGTTCGATTCGCCAGCCAATCTCAATCCCTCCTTTCATCAGACCAGCAGAATCACAGTCAGATGTATGTAATCCCAATTGTCAGTGGTTGGTTACTAGCACAGCTCTGATTCCAAGCCAAGGCCCGTAGCTCCGAATTACCTATGGAGCTCTTCCAGTCAACATGCCACATCCCTCCGCATTGCCGCAGCCGTCCCCCTCACTCCGTATGTATATACGGTAACATAGTCAACCCGTCAGTAAGGTCCATGGGCTATCGGCCGGAGAACAATGCGACAATACTCAATTTACCCTTTTCCAGTCCTTCCCCGCGCAAGATCCGAGAAACACAACTTTCCGAGTCGGAGTACTACTAGCATGCCAATCTGCTCTACTATACTCCGTACTCCGTGCGTACGTAGTATAGCTCGCATAGAAATAATGCTTAAACGAAAACGAAAGTCTTCATCTGCAACATTGAAAGCGGGGTTGTCATTTCGGTAGCTTGCGATGCCGGTGGCCGCCGTCCGGATTCTGCAGCATGAAAGCACTAAAAACTAACTTAACACGTTTTGCCTTTTTGCCAGTCGCGCCTTTTTTGTGATTCCCCGGCTACACTGCATGATACTACACCTTGTTTTGGAGCTTGCCATAAACGATCAAGCCCGCGATTTCTTCACACTGTCCTTATCGCCGCGGGCCACACATACACACATACACATACCGCACAAGCCCCATCGATACAGCTGCAATATGCCGATCGTTCGAGGGTACGTGCCGCCCAGATCCCGGTCTTGCAAAAACCAAGGCCCATAATGGGATCATCGATGTCGCACACGTATAGGTTTTGTGTGTGTACGAGTAAGTCTGCACGATGGGTGGATTCTTGCCTCCGCGCCGACTCTGCCTCAGGTAAGTACTTTCCTACTACTTACCCCCTTCCCTTACCCCCCGCTCTTCTTACTACTCGTATGGCTCTGTCCGAATGAAATTTCAATCATTGCCTCTCGGGCCTCTAATTATGGCCCGGTCTATTTTCAAAGGGCTAGACTTGACACGCGGAAAGCGGTTGTTACGGGCTGCTGCAGCTCGCACGCCTTGGTTTCTATGCTTGTACACTGATACAGGGGGGTTCCCTTTTTCTCTTTCTTTTTCTGGAGGGCTTGGCTAGCTTCTTTAATTCTTTTTCTCTGTCTCTTTTCGACCTAATGCCGTATTCTGGCGGACGGGAATCAGAATATGAGATCTGCAGGCTGTGGCCGCTGACTGGATGGATTTGCAACGGCTTCTTCAGCTTTCCATCCGAGAAAATGCCCTCATATGTATGCATTGGATATGGACCCAGAGTGGAGCGGAGGATTACTACGAGTAGTACTGCACATCCTGCATGATTTTGCCTCGTGTGTACCGATATGGATATGAAAACCTTGGAAGAAATCGCCATGCGAGTCCTGCAGAACTGTGGAGTCGCGCTTTGTCTGCAGAAAACGGACCAAAAGTACTAAATCTAACCTGTCAAGTCCTGGTGTCCTTCTCCCAAGCAGCAGTTGCAGTGCAGTAGTGCAGTGCAGCACACGCACACAAAACACAAAAATATAAATATAAGTGCCCACCCCACAGTATTCGCACGCGATGATGCAGCCTTTTGCACGAACTAGGTAACGGAGACGAGATAAGATAGGTACTCTTCAAGGTTGCTCCTATTCTTCGGTCATGCCCCAAAGGAGCGATACTAGCGAAATAAGAGACAGATATGCCGGCCAAGACGGGAAAAGGCTCGCGCCTGTGTTCTTAGGTCATACAAGACTGATCTCTCGGAAGATAGAGCAGCTGTGGTGTGTTTAGTGAGAGCCAGTCGAGCAAATTGAATTTATTCCCGCAGATTTTTGGAGGTACATACATACAGGGACTGTACATACATGGTACCCCAGTTCTCGGTGTCCTGCATGCAGCGTAATATGCTCATTCCATTCCGGCATCCTGTAAAGATGATGATCGCCCTGCCTGCAAGCCCCCAGCACTTGGAACCCACTCCCACCCCCATTCAGGCTAAAGAATTGAGTTGAGAAAAGCAATTACCTTGAATAAAGCACAGCCAAACACTTATCTGTGACCTGTCATTTTTTTTCTTTGCTTTTTGGTCCACATGGCATACATGGAAGTGGATAGGAACACATGTACATATGCCGCGTGTCTTAAGCACAGCCAATATCTAGCGCCACGCTTGTCGATCCTGTGCGATCGAGAAATCCCAGTGGTAATGGATATGATCAGGGTGGAGCAAAATACATTTATGTTTATGTAGAGGAACCTTTTTTTTCGTTGGGTTTATGCGCTATCTTATAAGACCTCCTCCCCGGTTATCCATGAAATGTGCAAAACGCTTCTCAAATCCCGTACTTCGGCATTTGGTAACTCGGAGTATTGTGGGTGTTTTATAACTGGGTTTTACCGGGTATTAACTTCTTG
This sequence comes from Penicillium pancosmium, assembly GCA_031761475.1. NCBI lineage: Eukaryota > Fungi > Ascomycota > Eurotiomycetes > Eurotiales > Aspergillaceae > Penicillium > Penicillium pancosmium. The sequence continues at coordinate 47,369 of JAVMSB010000207.1, read as the reverse complement.
ATTTGTTATCTACCTATGCCTACCTTAGGTACCAATTTGAATTGTGCGCCCTCTTGTTGAGGAAATATATTACCAAGGTTCAACATGATAGGATCTATTTCCAAGGTTGTTTCCAAGGTTGCTAGTACTTTGATGCTGTACCAATCGTACAACCGATAACCAATAGCCCACTGGTAGTACGAAGTACACCATGCGAATTTGAAGCCAAGCCTCCATCCATGCGGGTGAACTGATGGTTGGGTAGGTATCCGCCACAATCCCACGTCGACATATTCACATCCATACTATGAACTTACTTCATGCTGGAAATTTATTATGTTTGCATCTAACCCTGGAGACATTTCTCTTCATGGAAGTCCAAAGAACAGTAAAGAACAACATATCTTTCACACGGGCCCAGCCCTCTTCTTGGCTTCAAGTTGGCTTGCTACAGGTAGCTCACAGAACACGGCAAGGTGCATGAAATCAAGGCAAGGGCGAGCTCGAATAATTGAATTTGCCAATGTGGTTCTGATTTCCACAACGTGAACCACTCACTGCCAGTGCCACTGCCAGAGGTAGGAGACCGAGACCCAATCAACGGGACCGCTCCAAGGTTGGACTCGAGTTCTATCGCGTAAGAAAGATCTGCAGTACAGTAGCAGATGACTCGATCTAAGTTTGGGCTCTGAGCGGTTCTCGGATCTATACCCTAAACGAGGCGCGGGGGAGGAATGGATAACATGGCAGGGTGTGTCTGATAGGCTCCCGCGTTTTTGTGATATATCATCACAACTTGAACTAACCTGAGATTGGCCTATTAGGTAAAAACTTGAACTTGAACCGGCTGAGATCATATCTTGGTGAATTTTGTGTTTGGTCCTCTGCTGGGGGGCCAATTGTGTTCCAAGGTCTGGATTATTGCGTGATGGGGGTTTGGAGGTGGTACTAGTAGCTACGAGTATATTTTAAATATTGTTTCAACTATATTATTCAGATCAATGGATGGGTATCGAAAATAGTGATGAAACCTTAGTTTATCTCTAGGGCTGACATATGAGTAGCAGCTCGAGAACTCCGGGTTTCAATGTTATCTGCCTTGTTAGGCAGGGCTACGAAACTGTTGCCCAACTTGAAGTACTAGTACCCACCAGGAATACCTAGCTTACGTTGACCTTGCGAATTATGAATACAGTCAGTACATTAATCCCATGATCAGCTCAGCTCTCTGGCTAGTGCATACTAGTACGCGTCACAGCCTTGGAAGCGACTGGCTTTATGGGGAGGACCCGAATTCTGCTAGTGGGTAACTATACACCTACCAGAGGATACCAATACCTTCTCTTGAGCTAGTTAAGGCACGACTTGAAGTTCTCAACGAACATGCTCAAGTCACATGCACTAAAAGGACTTTGAGACTCTACATTATCAACTTCAAGGAGTGTATCATGTAACATATTATCTATTTCAAGGCTGACAAGATGCATATAGAATTGACTCCGATGAACCAGAATGAACCCCTCAACCATCCCGCCACCATTGTCCCAATGAGCCGCCAGAACCAGCCATATCAATAATCTCCTCATAACTAATCTCAACCCGAAACATCTGTCCATCAGCAGTACCATTCCCAGAACCAACAGGAGTAACAAGACCCCAAGTAACCAATTTCTCCCACGCCTCTCTCGAAACATCTCTCCCCCAGACGCGACCAGCCGTAGCCGCCGCGCCAGACACAGAAGCGGAAGTCTTAGCGCTAGTGAGAAGGCGCACATACTCCGCATAAGCTGCGGGGAAAGACAGTGCCAGTGGTGACAGACTCTGGGCTTGCATGCCTTCGTTTCCAGGGTCGAAGAGAGCGGCCAGGCGAGTGGCGGCTACTAGCAGGGCCAGTGGGAGCGATGAGGAGCTTGATGAGGCTGAGGCCGATGTTGAGAATGGGAGTGGGGCTGGATCGGGACAAGAGAGGGCTTGGGAGCTGAAATGTTTGGGTGTTGGGATTTTGACGGAGGGTTGGTCGATGCCGTGGGTGCTGAGGTGGAGGTCGGTCATGGGGAGGATTGCGCTGGTGAGGAATTCCTTTACGGATTTGGTCTGATTGTATATCCTCTTGAGGTGGAATTGGAACTCTTTGTCTTCCCACATTTGCTGCGAATTTGAATTAGTATAGGCGATTTGGTAGAGCTGTTAGACGTGGGACTTCTGCCATACCTTCAGATATTCTTTCCACCCCCCAAGCAGCGTTTGCCAGCGATTGCTATCCAGAGCGGTATTTTCAGAGCTAAGGAGGCCTGTGATCTGCTGGGCTTCAGCCTCGTTCAAATCCAGACTCGCTTTGCAGATGTCCGAAAAGATATCATAGGTTCTCGGGAGCGGAACGTAGACATAACGATGACTGAACCGACTCTTTACTCTCTTCTCCAGCATCTCGGTTACATCAACCTTGGTAGTCAACCCGATCACTGCGATAGGCGCCTTTCGTGCCTGGGCAATATCGAACAGGTTATATAGCAAAGTCTGTCGGGGATGCGTGACGAATAGATCAAACTCGTCCAGCAAGATGATAATAGACTTCGCCGCCGTAACGGCGTTCCCATTTCCTCCAGCGCCAAATAACTCTTCGGGATGAGACAGAAGAGCCAATAGAGTGGCCATAGTGTCGGCATGGGAGCTCACTTTAGCAGTGTCATCCTCGGTGTTGGTCTCACGGCCAAGTTGACGCCACATCTCACGAACAGCAAGGCGATCGTCGGTGTGAAGGAAGCCATTCAGACGAACGACATGGAAGTCATTACTGTGTTCTTTCGCAAGTGAAGAAATGATCGTTTCGATCATGGCTGTTTTCCCGCACCCACGCGAGCCGAGAAGAAGCATCGAATTCCCCTCGCCAACTGTCACGGTCTGTTCGATCAGGTGGTTGGCTTTGTTATACTCGGCTTCAAGGCCATGGAGGGGAATCTGTCTCTTGCCAGAGAGTTTCTCCAGAACGGTCCTAGAGAGAGCGCGAATCTCATCGTGATAGCCATCTTTGCAGAGATTTTGCATCTTCTCGACGTACTCAGGAAGAGGTTCCTCCTCGATGACCTCGACAACTTCTTGCGCCTCCGGCTGGCTTTGAAGATCTTGCTGAAGTTGCATGGCGACGAGATCATCCAGACCGTCATGATATTCCGGTGACACGGATCTGTCGAGTTCCTCATTTTCTGCGCCGCGATGTGTCCTTCCTCTAGCAGTACTCCGTCGAGATCTGGTCCTAGAAACCGAAGCTGTAGGTTTCGGAGACTCCATCTCAACGTCAAGATCAGAGTCGTCCGTCGCTGACTTCTGTTTCGACTTTGTCGCACTCTTCGTCGCCCGGGTACTTCGTGGTGTGGCAGCTGCCCTGCGAGTCGAAGATGGAGTCGGGGCATCGTCTTCGTACTTTGCAGGAGTTTTGCGTTGGCGACCACTTGAGCGTGTGCCCCTTGAGGGTGTTTCTGGTTGTTGTGCACTATCATCCTCTAGACCGGTCGGTACCTTGTTGTTTCCACCTCGAGTAGATCGACGTCGGGAGGCTGATTTTCGGGGTCCGCGGTAGTCTTCGTCTTCTTCGGAGTCGTCAGCGGCCGCTGGAGATGAATACGCAGCGTCGCTTTCCATTGCAATGTCTCCGTCACCGTCTTCGGAGGGTTCTTCGGAGACTCTTCTCCGCTTCGACGCCCGGGGATCTTTCATGTTGGATGTTGCGTTTGGTTTTCTCGTAGATGTGTGGATTGGAGGGAAGGAAGGATTTGGAGATAATAGTATTTCGCTATGCTTGACTGCCTTTCGAGGTCTGCGCGATGACAGGGGTAATTGAGATCGGGAGTCAAGTAGTTCTGGTCAAACGCTGTCGTCTTCCTAACCAAACAACATGCCGAGCTAGGGAGTTATTCCTGGCAGCGCATTGGCGAACTTCGACAGGAAGAGGTTGAGATCAACGAAATTGACGACGGTATAGAATGGATGGATTATCTGGATGTTTAATCCAACGTCAATTGGTCGTTGCTAGGAACAATGGCTGGGGGTTGGCGGAGTTTGTCAAGTGTTGACGGTTCGGCAAGCAATCGTCCTTTCTCGGAGATGCGCGCCTGAGGCCACCCACGCGTGACGCGCAGTTCAGAGTGAGACTGGAACTGAGACACTCCTTTGCCGTGAAAGGGACAAAAGTCGAGCATCTTGGAAAACAATCAAGCCTACTGGGCCAGAATTTGGAAATGGAAGTCTCCGAAAAATTGGAATTTGTCCGTAGGTCATCGGCAAAGTCTGCTGACATACTCCGTCAGTAGTAGTCTCATCCCACCATTACCGACGGGATGCCGCAAGAAAGGCTGATATCAAATGAGATGGCGCTGGGCTACAGGGACATTCCGGAATAAGGTCGGCTCGACTCGGTCAGTTCAGCCATTGCTCGGGGCATCTTTATCGACCAAGGCACCCTGGGACAGCTTACCATTGATTGTTCCAGTGTTCAGCCGAGGTCCAACTTGCCCGAGCTGATCTTGTGGGGAACTGCCGCGATTCAAGCTGGTTTCCTTATAGACTCTTTCCCATAGATAGAACACTCACCTCATTTCATTTCCCTACCCCTGTACATAACACATATACACACCCACCATGTCGGAAGCCGGAATCCAACGCCCAGCGCGCCAGCTGGACGAATTCGAAGAGCTCGTCTACGAGTATACAAGTCGCATGGGTCTGGGCAATGAAGAGGTCAGTCTCCGAACTTCCAACAGTCGCATCGCATCGCATCGCATCGCATCGCATCGCACCAATTAAAAATCCCTTCCATCCTGGCCTTGACATACCCAAAACCTATCTAGGTACTGAACTCAGCTAACCACTCCCTCTAGCACTGGGACGTCAACGGCCGCGACTGCAACCTCCGCTTCGAATCCGCAACCCGCGGTCCACCGGCAAAGGTCTCCTTTCTCCTCAAAATCACCCCAGCACTCAGCAACTACATGGGAAATCTGCACGGCGGATGTGCCGCAACTCTCATCGACGTACTATCAACGACAATCCTCTTGGGCGTGTCCGAGCCCGGCAAGTTCTCCCTCGGCGGCGTAAGTCGCAACCTCAAACTCACTTATCTCCGTCCTGTGCCGGAGGGTATCGAAGCGCGCATCGTTTGTGAGATTATTCATGTCGGGAAGCGATTGGCGCTGCTGCGGGCTGAAATTCAAAGGGCTGAGACGGGGGATGTTTGTGTTGTTGGTGAACATGAAAAGGCCAATACTGATCCGGAAGTGAATCAACGCATTTAAGCTAGAAGCCATACCCCCGGTGGAAATGACATGGCCCTGGAGTACTGGTCGACATAGACTACTATATACAATGGCGATTTCTCTGTCTTCTGTTTGATATCATTACTGGTGCTTCTAGCGTTTACGAACCTTACTTGAACAACTTGAATCCTACTACACAACGTTCACCGGTAGACTTGAAAGAGACAGGTATATTGCGCTTGCTACAACCTGGCACGATCAAATGGATTCGGTGTCCAGGAGCGGAAAACAGATACAAGAGAGCGATGAACATGTCCAACAGAAGTATAATCAGCTCGGAATCTAAGCGGCGATAGATATTCAACATGCGACTAATCCTCTACTCCTGGACCAGCTGCTGGTCCTCTCGGAGTCCCTCAACCACCAACTCCTCGCCAGCGGCACGCTTGTACATATCCCGCACATCCTCTGATGTAACAGTTAGCAATGAGTTCGCTTAGGGTCAAAGGAGCTTGTTTATCCTTTAATTGTTTATTCAATGGAGAAAACTTACCGGTTGTGGTCTCGAAGTGGGATGTGGAGTCGTAACTCTTGGAGATGAAGATGTTGTCCTTTGCGCCATCATCCAGAGGCTCGTAGAGAGGGATAGCAGGGCCCATGAACTTCTCCTCGATAGCGCCGAGGCGCTCGAAGCCAGGCTCGAGCTCGATGTGGTGGTTAGCATCGTTCTCGGCAATGGTCGAGACAATAGCAATGTAGTAGCCCTTGGGGCAGACGTTATGAGCGGAGGAGACCATGGCGATGTAGATATCTAAGTTTGTTAGCTGGAATTCTTACGTATCTTTCCTGGCTTGCACTTACCGTGCTTGCGTCCGACCTGGGACTGGGGGATGATCAGCTGCAGCGAGTCACTGCCGTCGGTCTTGTCGATGGGGTGCTTCAGAATGCAGATGGCCTTCAGCAGGTATCCGCTGACCTTAACCTTGCCGGGGAAGTAAGAAGGATCAGCGATGATCTTCTTGGTCTTGGTCTCGAACTTCATAGCGGTCGATTGGTCATCACGGTCCTTCATGGTGGCCTTGATGCCGGAAACCTTGCCGCCTTCGTACAGCACCTCGTCGATGTCGGTGTTCAGCATGTAGGTACCACCGTAGATAGCGGACAGACGGGCAAAGCCCTGGGGCAGTTCACCGAGGCCGTAGAGAGGGTAGATGTAAGGAGACTTTCCGTAACGAGCCATAGAGTTGACATAGAGGCGGATGCGGTTGATGGTCTCGACGGCCGCACCAGGCTTGTTAATGTACTCGTCTGAGGGGAAGAGGGCCATGGAGTGTCCAACAAAGTCGCGGGTGTTATCCTCGAGGCTGAACTTGTCGTAAACCTCCTTCATAGTGCAAGCGTTGATGTTCAGGCCTGTTGATAGAATTAGCAAACCACCACCATTGAGCATAGATTGATTTGATTAATCACGCACCCTGGTGAGAAGAGGGGTCGTCCTCCTTGAACTCGCCAACCCACTCGAGGAACTTCTTAGCGCGTCGCTTCTCGAAAAGACCCATCAGAGAAGAGCGAAGGGCCTCGCCGGCATCTGAGGGCACCTTGGCCACGGTCGCCTTGGGTCCCTTGCCCTGCTGGACATAGCTGCCAGCAATCTGCTTGAACTCCAGGTATCTCGTGACGTCGGTGGAAACCAGGATGTTGGTCAACTCGCCATTCGCCATCAACAGCTTCGGGACCAGATCAATGTTCCAGTCGTTGACTCTTCCGTACTTCTTCCAGGGTTCCTCGCCGGGGGCGACATTGCCATACTTCTTGAAGAGCTGCAGGGGGAGGTTAGCAGGGGGTCTTCCTCGGGATTCGACCAGCGTACAGTCTCGATGTTGACGGAGGCGGCCTCTCTAAAGCCATTGTTAGCTGTCTAGAACTCGGGTGGCGTGAATAGGGAGCTTTGGGTCCACCTACCCTCCGTAGTGGTCATTGCGGTCGATGTGAAGGACCTTGTTGCCCTTAACACTCAGAACACTGGATAGAGAGTGGTTAGAAAGACATTCGGTCACAGAAGGGAGTTTGGGGAAGCTTCATACCCAGACAGCACACACTCGGTCAGGCCTAGAGAAAAGATGTCAGTCGAGGGGGCGTTGCGGTGGAATGGCGGGGTAGCAACAAACCAGTGCCGAGCACCACCACGTCGTACTCGGGGGCGATCTCATCCATGATGAATGTAGAAAGAAAATAGAACAAGACAAGCTTGAGATGGGATAGGGGGGTATGCCGAGGGGGCAAAAAGGTGAGAAAGAGAAAGAAAGTTGGGCCTGGTCCTATCTTGTCCCCGCGGATCAACGAAGCGGTAAGAAAGAGGAGACTAACTATTTGACGGGCCCGCCACTAGTGACTTGCAAGTCACCAGGAGGCAAGTCAAGCTCCAAATTCGGGCCCTTATGCGCTTTGGGATGGGGTTTATTTATTTTTATCTCCATGAGGTTACCCCTGATGTATAAAGTACTTGCTTCGAGTTACCCCGTACTCCATACTTAACTTAACACACATCTGGGCATAGACATGCATATACTACTACTCCACCCCATAGATGATCAAGCTACCCCTTAGAAAGACCGTCAGGTCATTGCAACTTTTGTTCCAAATGGTCATTGATATTTTACATGGGTGCAACAATGTGAACAAAACCAACAAAACTAAATATGCTACAATATTCGGGTTCAAGCTCGAGCTCGAACCCTTAATGGAAATGATTGCCACTCAATCATGCCTTGGTATCCTTGGCCTCCTCCTTGGTGACCTCCGAGGTCTGTTCAGGGACCTCCTCTTCCATCATATCTCCGTAACCCTGGCCCTCTGGGCGAACTCCTTGATCGTACAGGCGTGTGGCCTCCTCCCAGGCGTACCAGCGCTCACGCAGAACGTGCTTGATGCTCTTTTGGGTAACGAGGACCTAGAAAAGCAAAGCTGTCAGTACATGTTTTCGACAAAAGACCTTGATATGGATAGACATCTCGAAAGCTGGAGAATCGGGAGTGGGTAGTTGCGTAGTTGCCATGGGCACTTCCGAATAGAAATGTAGCTCCCAGTCCAGGCGAGTCTGGGGGTTAACTTACAGCTCGGTCCCGCGCCTGAGCTTCGTGGTCACCGTAACCAGGCTTCAGTCGCTCTCGCTCATAGTTGGAGGTGGAAATGCGATTGCGCTCTTTGACACAAACCCACCACAGCTTGTGCAGATCGTCCCAGCTCTTCTCGCGCAGTTCTTGGATGGCCCAAGGGCGGCCTAGTATGACAATTATCAGCATTTAAAATCCACCAGTAAATGTCAATTGATGGGATTCAGTATGCAATTCACTCACCAAAGTCCATATCGAATTCGGGAACACTCAGTGCCTCGCGCGATGGAGGGAAGAAAGCCCAGAGTCCATGCTCAGGAGTGCTGGGGCGCGTTTGCATCTTCTCCGGCGAAACAGGCTGAGGCAAAGAGTATTTCGAGGCGCTCAGTTTGAATCTGGGACCAGTCCGGTGGATGGCTGATACGCCACGGGTTCGGTTCATGTCGCGTCCACCACGACCGGCGGCGACGGGAGTCGTAGAGAAATTCGAGGACTGCACATTATTTCGCATCGTCGAGAAGTGAAGGGAAGGGGCAAGATAGGCAGGAGGCAGATCCGAAAGGGCCATGCCCCCATGGCGAGCTAAACGGGAGACGACCGAGCGTTGCATTGTGGTTCAATGTCAATGTCAATGTTGGTACAAGAGTACGGGCTCTGCGGGTTGCTGTTGCGTTTTTTCGGGGTGCAGGGCGGGTCACATGAGCGCCTGGCGGCAACTCGAGCCCGCTTCTGGTACAATTCCGGCTCGACCAGATCGAACGACCTCAGGTTAAGCTCTCTCGGTATTGGAGTTTCAAAAAAGGACCAGCTCGTTGATAATCTCGGCCTATTCTTGTCGGTCTATTCATCCTGTCTTCATTGCTACATCTCAAGGTCAACCCATACCCTCCCACGCATCCGCGCGTTTAGCCGCCCAATCGATTCACTCCACTCTCAGGCGGAGCAGTGCCGCATCAAGTGGTCAAGAGGGCCTTTGTGGACTGCTTTCTCCCCGCGAATTCTTCGTTGGACTGATTTCAACTGAGATCTGTCGTTCTGGATATATCCGAGGGCCCCTCAGGACCCCGACTCGAGTCACATCGCAGAGACTCCGACTATGAATCGACCAGGTTCGTCATTTTCTTCATTACCCTCCGAGTCCTTGCTCGACCTCTGCCCGCCACAAAGGGATATGCTATTGGGTTCCAGCCTATCTTCCTACTTCTGGAATGGTGTCGAACTCTGAGGGACCCTGCCCCAGATTCCAAAGATGAAAGGGTTTCACCCTCCAATGGCAGTAGTCCTGCGGATATGGGCTGTCCCATTTGCGACCGAGACATATTTGGGAGGATCACTCGATAACATTCCTATGCTGGTTGAAGCATGGACCTTTTGATATGGAACAATGAAGATCATGCTAACGCTCGGTGCCTTTGTGTTAGGACCAGGCCCGCCGCTTCGAGGCATGTCCGGATTCCCCGCGCCACAGCAACCTCAGGCTCGAAACGCGACACTACCCTCTGCGCGATTGCCGAACGGGAAGTTAGGTAGGTATACATCCGGTCTTGGGATCGAGAGATCTACAACAGACACATGAGTGGATGCTAATGCTGGGGGGGCTACGATTTAGGTGGCGCAGCCAATTGGAACTTCAACCTCCCCGTAGGCGGAACTTCTACTCTACAAACCAACCAACAACGCACAATGGGAACTATGGGTAGCTTTGCGCAAAGTCTTGGAGGCTCTCAACCGGCGACGCCTTTAGATCTCTCGTACGTGACATCTCCTTCTCGTCATATAATCGACTCAACAGTCATCCCTCCCGGAGTTGTTTCGGGGACGCCAGACAACTCGAAAGGCTAACGATACCGATATTTCTAGCGAGTTCCCCTCTCTTTCAGGCGCACCACTGCAGTCACAATCTCAGAACCCTGGGCAACAGGTCTGGGCCAATGCTAGTCAACGAGCAGCCCAACACACCCCAGTTCAGAGGCAGCAGCTCCCGCCGACGTCACAACCCCCTTCTCGGACTTCCCAAACACCGTCGCATCCTGTGCAGCAACCGCCTCAACCTCCGCACGATGACATGTTTCCATCCGGGACTCAATTCGCCAACCGACTTGACGATTTCAGAAATGGTGGACAAGGGATCAGTAGCCAGCTCGGAGCCGGCAGCCAGCCTCAAACAGGCAACATTGACGAGTTCCCTCCTTTGGGCCGAAATGCTGCTGCTGAGATGGCTCAAGATCGCCGAAGCTCCCTGATGGCAGCCCCAGGTTTTGGAGGATACGGCACTGGTATGACAATGGCGTCCTCCGTCGGTGTGCGGAGCGTACCGATAAAAAAAGGGATCAATAGCTAACAGCGACTCACAGGCATTGGAACATCTCGATCACCTGTCAATCAAGGGTCTAATGGGATTTTGGGACCAGAGAAGGATGTAAGTTAGATCGGCGGTCGCGTTTCTAGGCCCCGCACTCACCGACACTGCAGGACTTGAACAACACCCTCATGTCAAGCCAACGCAACTTCAGCGACCCGCAACAACAATTGCAACAAAGGCAACAACAGGCAAATGAAGGTCAGGAAGTTTCCGACGCGCCTCAAAGTGCAGAGCAGCCGCCCCTGGCACAGATGAGCGAGCTGGATCGCTTCGGACTGGCTGGCCTCTTGCGCATGATCCATAGCGAGAGCCCTGATGTGGCCAGTCTCGCAGTTGGTCAAGATTTGATGACCCTTGGCCTAGATTTGAATCAGCCTGAGTATGTATTTCGCTCCGCACTCGGGTTTCCGTTTCATGCGTGCTAACCGATTCGCGCCGCTCCAGGCCCCTCCACACCTCCTTCGCCTCGCCATTCGTATCGTCCATGTCCGCTGTACCCTTGGAACAAGATTTCTCATTGCCATCTTGCTACAATGTCGCCAACATTCAGCCCCTCCAGTCCCGAATTCCCGGTTTCAGCGACGAAACCCTCTTCTACATCTTCTATAGTATGCCCAGGGATATCGTGCAGGAGTTGGTCGCGGAGGAATTGATGGGTCGCAAATGGCGGTATCACAAACTTGAGCGTTGCTGGTTAACCCGCGATGAAACGTATCCTGGACCTATGGACGTGGAACGAGGAGTGAGCGAGCGCGGAGTCTATCTGCTCTGGGACCCTGCTAGCTGGAAAAAGATCCGGGTATGTTTAGCAAACCTGATCGATGGGGGGTGAACGACGAACGATGAGCGATGTGCTAACTATGCCTTTAGCGCGAGTTTATCCTCCGGTATGAGGACTTGGACAACCGACTGGATCCCAATCGGGCCATGAGCCGCCCAGCAGCGGTCGGCCCTGCCCACGCTTCATGAGTTGAGAATTATGAGGCCGATCTCGGTGTGGTAGACCTTTAACTTAGTTGAACAGCAACGGCGTTGGGCTCTTTGGTTTACATGACGTTGCCTCGGGGTGGCCAATAGTACAGAGCCGTTCGGGGTGGAGGCGCGATGATTTACCAGGAATTAAATGTGTTGTTGTGGGGTATCAGGATCCGATCTTACAATCAAATGCCCTTGATGATCTTGTCACAATTATGAATGCCTTGATTTGTCCTTTGTCTATGGAGTTCAACGATGTTTACAGGTGGATATACATTTGAATTTTTGACTACCCTTCATGTAGGAGCAGCTTTTAAGCTCAAATGATGGATAAAGCCCTCGTCAAGTTCGGATATCCACCGGGACCTTCAGCTGGGCATGAGATCTTCTTAAGATAAATCAATAGTTTATATTATTAAACAAAATAACAGTATTTGTCTCCATCCGCGTCCTTCAAGCTCAGGCTCTTGATTGATTCAGAGCTTAACCCCATACAGTCGCGGCTATTTCTGGCTTGCCTTGCGTGCAGTTGAGAGAATCGCCGTCCACTCCATATGAATATCCCCCTCCTCTCCATAGACATCCGTCAAGTATTTCACTAATGCAGGACGCACTTTGTCAGTAAGTTCCTCCCTCTGCTGCTCAGTCCACCACTTCTTGGCGATCATAGGAAACATGATCATCGTCATTTCTATAAATTGAGGCACCTTGAGAGGGAGAGCCTTGGATTCAGTTCTCACGTCAATGTCGGCAAAGCCTCGTTGCTGAAGTTGAGTCTCGATCCAGGATGTTGAGTACCATTCACCATCACCCAGTTTCTCAAGGAAATCTTGTGTGGTTGGAAATGGAGGGTTTTCAGGGATGGTCTTGACTGCTTTTTCAACGATGGTGACCCAGCCAGCTTTTTCGGGGTTGAGTTAGTAAAGGAGTCGCGGGAAGCAATGTTATAATGGGATGGACGATGATGTCACTCACGCTTTAGCCATGTGGAAAAGGCAATAGTGCCTCCTGGTTGCAAGATGCGTGTCGTGTCTAGAAATATTCCATGTTATTACCGGGTTGTCTTTGCGGTTCAATAGATATAAAACGAGGATGCTTACCGTCAAGAGCATCGAGGGACTTCGGAACAGCCATGTAAGCTAAATAATAGTAATAATCAGCACTATCTCGCGATATACTAGTTAGCAAGAAGGGAAGTATCACGATCCCACTCACCAAATGCAGTCACCACATGTGTAAAATGATCCGAAGGAAGTTTCGTGTCCTGTGCATCCACAGTCTTGACCTCAGCATTCTGCCAGCTCTCCCTGGCCATCCGCTCCCGAGTATATTCAACCATGCCCGGAGATATATCACCGCAGGTCAACTTCCAATTGGCCTTCACGGCAGTATCAAGCTTGTTGTGCAGGATGCTGGAGACGATACCAGTTCCACAGGCGTTATCCAGCACGACCAGAGGTTCGCTTGGGTTATTGTTCGCCTTTTTGACGAGGCCGCTTTGATCTAAAAGGGAGAGCGCGAACTGGCCGGTGATATGTTCGCCGGTCTTGTAATTTTTGACGAACTTGTTGTCCTTGAACATGGTTTGCCAATCTTTTTGGTCAGCCATGGTGGAATTGAATGGTTGAAAACTTGAAAGATGATGTTGATGGCAACTTGAATCGAAGGCTGTAAGGGCCTTTGAAGTGTTGAAAGAAGTTGCTGGTCGTACGAGTACTTGTAGTAATTGTAAATATAGAAGCTTGGAAATCATAGATAGATAATAGGATTGTATGGGAGGGTAAATGGGGGGTTTATATAGTACTAGTAGCTAGGTATCTACTTCACAGTAAACTAGTACGAGGCTCCGTGGTGTGAAACCTTTCAAGGTTGGAAGTGTCCGACAAGTCTCCGAGTGTGGGAAGGCTGAGCAGCCAGAGTTATCCGTAAATATTTCCTAGATCGTCCAAAATCTCAAAATAGGATCACTACTGTATATCAGAGAGATTATCATTGGATGCTGCCCCGGGAGCAGTGGCGTTGATAGGTTCATAGGGAAAGTACCCGGGGGGCCGGATTGGAATAGAGTGAATCTGACTGATCTGTCATAAGGCAGAAGCGACGATCTAGTCAAATTGGTCCAATTACAGACGATATTCAGCGGGAGTAAGACGGAGACTTTCCAAAGAAAGTGGCCGAGTGCCCCAGCCCCAGCGCCAGCCCCAGATCCCGTGGGATCCCGTGGGATGGGATGCCAAGACCGCAATCGATAAGGTCACCTGACAAGCAGCTGTGCTTACCTGGGCAAATCATAAACAAAACAATCGCGCCCCTCTTCAGCTTTCGACATCTCCGCCTCCGTCCGCGAGCCGACTCGCATTCCCAACCATGCGGATCGTTGAAATTGTGATAGACGTGAGTCTTCGAAGATGTTCCGGTGGCCTATACGGATGCGCTGACAATTGTTCTCTTAGGGCTTTAAATCGTACGCCGTGCGTACGGTGATCTCAGGATGGTGCGCAAGCTCTCCGACTGTGTTGACGGTCGTCGCAGAGGGGTAACGGGCATGGTGATGTGCTGACAGAATATAATAGGGACGAAGCATTCAACTCGATCACCGGCCTGAACGGTAGCGGTAAATCCAACATTCTGGACGCTATCTGTTTCGTTCTCGGTATCACGAACATGAGCACCGTTCGCGCGCAAAACCTCCAAGACCTCATCTATAAGCGCGGTCAAGCCGGTGTTACCAAAGCCAGCGTGACCATTGTATTCGACAACCGCGATACTGCGAAATCCCCGATCGGTTTTGAGGAGTATGCGAACATCTCTGTGACCCGACAAATCGTGCTGGGAGGTACCAGCAAATACCTCATCAATGGCCATCGAGCGCAACAACAAACCGTCCAAAACCTGTTCCAGAGTGTTCAGCTAAATATCAACAACCCCAACTTCCTCATTATGCAAGGTCGCATTACAAAGGTCTTGAACATGAAGGCTGTTGAGATCTTGTCGATGATCGAAGAAGCTGCCGGTACACGAATGTTCGAAGACCGCAGGGAGAAGGCGATCAAGACAATGGGGAAGAAGGAACTGAAGCTGAACGAGATCGAAGGCCTTCTCAAGGAGGAAATTGAGCCCAAGCTGGAGAAGCTCCGGTCGGAGAAGCGAGCTTTCCTCGATTTCCAGCAAACACAAAGTGATCTCGAACGCTTGACTCGAGTTGTCATTGCCCACGACTATGTGCGGGGTGGTGAACGGTTACGAGTTGCCGGCGATGAGTGCGAGAACAAGCGGAGCAAGGTTCAAGCGCTGGAGGAGAATGCCGACAAACTCAAGAGTGAAATCGCCTACTTGGAAGAGGATGTGAAACGTGTGCGAGCTGCTCGCGACAAGGAACTGCGAAAGGGCGGAAAATTCCAAGGTCTCGAAGACGAGGTGAAGGCGCACTCACACGAGTTAGTTCGGTTGACAACTGTCTTTGATCTCAAGAAAACCAGTATGGAAGAGGAGAAAGAGAAGGGCAAGGATATTCAAAAGACTGTTAAAGACCTTGAGAAAGCCTTG
This sequence comes from Penicillium pancosmium, assembly GCA_031761475.1. Taxonomy (NCBI): domain Eukaryota; kingdom Fungi; phylum Ascomycota; class Eurotiomycetes; order Eurotiales; family Aspergillaceae; genus Penicillium; species Penicillium pancosmium. The sequence continues at coordinate 32,145 of JAVMSB010000207.1, read as the reverse complement.
CAAGAAAAGAAGAAGGTCTACGATAAAGTTCAGGCCCAGTACGATGCCGCAAAGGCAGAACTTGATGCCCAAAACGCGGAAGTGGAGCAGAAGGAAGAATTGCTCCAAACTTTGCAGACCGGTGTTGCCTCGAAGGAAGGCCAAGAGAGCGGATATCAAGGTCAATTGCAAGACGCTCGAAACCGTGCCAGCAATGCAACTACGGTACAGGAACAAGCGAAGCTCAAGATCTCCAATTTCGAAAAGCGGATCAAGGAGGACGAGCCACGCGCCAAGAAGGCCAAAGAGCAGAACTCCGGTCTATTGTCAGATTTGGAAGGATTGAGGTCACAAGCGAAGAAGCTAGAGGCAGAGCTCACCAGACTGGGATTCGAGCCTGGAAGGGAGGAGCAGATCTACCAAGAACAGTCTCAACTCCAACGCGATATCCGTGAACTTCGCCAAAGAGCCGATGGCCTCAGGCGGAAGGTTGCCAATGTCGACTTCAACTATACTGACCCTCAGCCCAATTTCGACCGATCAAAGGTCAAGGGTTTGGTCGCCCAACTATTCACACTGAATAAGGATCGGATCCCGGCCGCAACTGCTCTAGAGATCTGCGCCGGCGGTCGTCTGTATAACGTCGTTGTCGACAGCGCTGAGACCGGTACCCAGTTGCTCCAAAAGGGCAAACTGCGCAAGCGTGTTACCATCATTCCTCTGAACAAGATCTCCTCCTTTAGGGCTTCCGCAGAGAAGATTGGAGCCGCCCAGAATATTGCTCCCGGAAAGGTCGATTTGGCCTTGTCTTTAATTGGGCACGACGACGAGGTTATTTCAGCAATGAACTATGTCTTTGGCAACACCCTCATTTGTGAAGACGCCGATACTGCCAAGAAGGTCACTTTCGACCCGTCTGTTCGAATGAAGAGTGTTACTCTCGATGGCGATGTTTATGATCCCTCTGGAACACTGTCGGGTGGAAGTTCCCCTAACTCCAGTGGAGTTCTTGTTACTCTGCAGCAGCTCAATGAGATCAACAAGGAGTTGAGGAGTAAAGAGCGTCAATTGGCCACTTTGGAGGAGAATATGAAGAAGGAAAAGAAGAAGCTTGATACAGTTCGATCGATCAAGCAAGAACTGGACCTCAAATCTCATGAAGTCAAGCTTACCGAAGAGCAAATCAACAACAACTCTTCCTCTTCCGTAAGTACCACCTTTACCTTTTATTTTTCGTGCTGTGCTATGCTAAACTGGAATAGATTATTGCTGCTGTTGAGGAGATGCGAGCAAACATCGAGCAACTGAAGCAAGATATTGCAGACGCGAAAACCCGACAAGCGGAGGCCGCTAAAGATATTAAGCGCATTGAGAAGGACATGAGCGAGTTCAGCGACAACAAGGATAGCAAGTTGGCAGAGCTACAGAGCTCACTCAACACTCTCAAGAAAAACCTCACCAAGAATTCTGCTTCGGTGAAGGAGCTGCAGAAACAATTGCAGTCATCTCGTCTTGATTCTGAGCAGGTTGGAAGCGATCTTTCAGCCGCCGAGGAGCAAGCAACAGAGTCGGAGAACACGCTGAAGTCTCAAGTAGAAGAGATTGATTCTCTGAAGCGAGAACAAGCACGACTCAAGGTATGTTTTTTGCTCTGACTAGATCCCATGGACATGAAATTGACCTTTTCTTTTCCCTCTAGGATGCCCACGATGTTGCCCAAGCCCACCTCGAGGATGAGAGAGCTAAGTTGACTGGCTTCGACGACGAGTTGCGGGAACTCGAGAAGACGATGCAGAGCAAATCCTCGCAAATCACTGAAGAGGGTTTGGAGATGCAGAAACTTGGCCACCAGCTTGAGAAGCTGCAGAAAGACCAGAACTCTGCCGCCCAGGCCGTTGGCCACATGGAGCAAGAGCATGAATGGATCGCGGACGAGAAGGAGCAATTCGGTCGCCCCAACACACCCTATTACTTCCAAGACCAGAACATCGCCGAGTGCAAATCTATGCTGCGCAACTTGACCGAGCGATTCCAGGGGATGAAGAAGAAGATCAACCCCAAGGTTATGAACATGATCGATAGTGTCGAGAAGAAGGAAGCCGCTCTGAAGAACATGATGAAGACCGTCATTCGCGATAAGCGTAAGATCGAGGAGACCATCATCAATCTCAACGAGTATAAGAAGGAAGCGCTTCACAAGACCTGGGTCAAGGTCAATGGAGACTTTGGCCAAATCTTCGCAGAACTTCTACCGGGCAGCTTTGCCAAACTCGACCCTCCCGAGGGCAAGGATATCACAGACGGACTGGAGGTAAAGGTGTCTCTTGGTAAGGTCTGGAAGCAGAGTCTCACAGAACTTAGTGGTGGACAACGGTATGTTCCAATTCTTCTTATTCTTTTATATATATACATGACTGACTTCTTACTATCAGATCACTTATTGCTTTGTCTCTGATTATGGCTCTCTTGCAATTCAAGCCAGCTCCCATGTACATTCTGGACGAAGTCGATGCCGCGTTGGATCTCTCCCATACCCAGAACATTGGTCGCCTGATCAAGACCCGCTTCAAGGGATCTCAGTTCATTGTCGTCTCTCTCAAGGACGGCATGTTCCAGAACGCCAACCGCATCTTCCGCACTCGATTCAGCGAGGGAACCAGTATCGTCCAGGCCTTGACGCCTGCCGACATGAAATGAGTATGATCAACTACGTCGGTTGGCTATCCATGGATGGTCTTTTTGTCTTTTATGTTCTTGACCTAGCCTGTTAGATGCATTCGTCTTGTCTTTTTTGCCCTATTGGTGGCAGTTGGTGTTCTGGTGTCGAGTCTGGCTTCTTGGATGGGAAGGAATATTGGCTCATGATCTATGCTATGCATGATGACTGTTTGTTTGGTGTTGCGCAAGCCCAGCTTATTCTCCCCAGAGATGGCTTGAATTCGTGTAAATCATTTTTTTATTCCTCTTACTTTGCCTTTTTCATCTGATTACACAATCGTGGCGTGCATATTCCTCGACTTGTAGATCATAGACTTTGCTCAGCTCTGATACCTCCGACTTTAGAAGCAGCAGTGAGGGGTGCCGCCTTCCGAGAATCGGAGTAGACGGAGAGACTGGGAGACTGCAAACGAGTTGGATCTGGTGAGGGATCCAATTCCTACATCCTTTTATCTCGAGTGTACAGCTATATTCCTATAACTTCCATTGTTCTCTCCACTTCTGCTTTGCTGATGCCATCAAAGGTGCCCCGGCACGTGCAACCGCCAGTTCCGACCCGCAACTCCGTCCACTCCGCCACACCTTGCGACAGCAACCGCCTCCACGCTCTAAATCTCACCCTCTAAACCGGTCGCATCGCGACAACTCTGATCCAGAGGGAATACCACTTCGCACACGACCTCCTGCCTGACCCGCGGAAGCGCTCCCGCCTCCGCGATTCGGCTCTGACAGCCCGAACTTCCCCAAACCCGAGACCCGCGCCCCCCTCGGCCAAAACACAATGCACGACGATGAGCCCTCGTTGAATATACCCTCTCTCCTCACCCTTGCGGTAGTGTCATTCTTCGTCATTCGATGGTTCTTTAACCGCGACGACGGTCCCGCTGGTGCCAGTCGGCCCCGTGGACGTGGCAATGCTGTTGACCCAGCCCAAGTCGAACAGATCTCCCAGATGTTCCCCCAGTTGAGCACGCGAGACATCATGTGGGATCTTCAGCGCAATGGAGGCAGCGCTGCCGCGACTACAGAGAGGATTCTGACTGGGCGGGGACTTGAAACGGTACGTCACACATACCTTGCGCTTGTGGTGCTGTCATTCGGATTCTCGGCACCATACCGCTTAAAGTGTCCTCTTTTACCCTTGTCTTGACGACTTGTATGCGATATTTGATCAGAATACTGACAGAGTCCATGTTTAGCCTCCCCCCTCGTTTCAACCACAGGTCGCAATCCCTTCTACCAATGCCACCGTTCCACAGGCTACGTCAACTGCCACCACCAAGGTTGATGGGCAGGACTTGATATCTCGATATAACCTCAGTGCAAAGATTGTCAGTGAAAAGGACGCGGAGACTTCAACGGCTTCTTCGGCAAGCTCATGGTCTCAGAACAAGGACGAGCGTCAACGCCTCCTCCAAAAACGTCGTGATGAGATGATTCTTGCGGCGCGGAGAAAGATGATGCAGAAGAACCAGGATAATCCCCAATAGTGAAGCTATTGCGCGTTAAATAATTTTCAACCCACTGCTTTTCGGCCCTTGATGCTTGATGCAAACTATGGCATTTCCTGTACCATTGTTGCTATCAGCCCTCTCCTCTCCCCTCCTATCCTCCTTTCCCCTACTATCCCCAGCGGTATTGTTCCCCGCCTATGTTTTTGTATTAGAGCGCTTTCGCATGATGTATGGTGTTAGGTAAATTGGAACAGTTTCGGTTTCACAACCGCTGGTTTATCTTAATGAAAAATTGGGTATATGCGTCTATATACATAAAGTCGTTCGAGGATGAAGGGGGTGTGGGGGAGGGCGGCATTTATCTGCGTTGCACATGCACCTTTAACGCCAAAAAATGAATAGCCAAACAATAAACATATCCCATGCAGGTTAAAACTCCATGTAGTCCTCTTCTTCCTCGTCCTGGGCACCGTCGTATCCACCATTAGCCCGTTGCTCAGCCATTTGTTCGCGCCGGGCTTGTTCTTTAGACGCGCCAATTTTCCTGGGATAAGAGGTTAGTACTTGAATGATACCGGGCACAAAGCAGAATGCAAATGCAAATTTGCATTTCCGTAGTATCACTGAGATCGACGCCACATACCGGAGATTATCCACTACTCCAGTCAGGAACCCTCGCTCTTCGCCAACTTCCATTGCACCAACACCTGTCAAGGCAACACCACCACCACCGGTTGCCGCTGCGTCGAGGACGTCCGTGCCAGCTCTCATTTTAGCTAGACGTACTTCACGCAAGTCTTTCAATAATCGCCGGATTTGATCCGGTTCCACGAGGTCATCACTCGCGGACTCGAGCAACATGTTCCCCATCTCGACCCAATGGAAGGGCAATGCGGGCGGATCACGGGACGAAAACCCTTCCGTCTGAGCAGTATTTTGTGGTAGGAATGGCGGCGAGGCATAGTATCTGTTACCGTCCGGTGTATATTGAGGTCGGGCAGTAGGCGCAAGTCCGTCATCCCGAATGCTGGGTTGGCCGGGCAGCGGGGGAGGAGGGGAGAAGGCATCCCTATAATCTGGATGTTGGGATTCGACCTCGAGAATTAAGTTAAGAGGTTCGGGGTGTAGCCATGATGGAGGCATAATATTCGCGCGGCGTTGACGTTTGAGGAGCAGGGCGAGCCAGAGGGGGAGGGAGGCGCGTCGTGGAGGAACAAGAGGTTCAATCGGACCCTGTAAAAAAGTCAATTGGTGCTTTCTTCACGAGATCATCATATAAAAAGCAGGAGCTTACCCCGAGTAGTTCTAGGCCCTCGAGACGTTGGCGAGGAACCACCGTCACCATCTCCATCTCCGCGAGAAAGCCGATCTCCGAGGGCGTGATGCCCCGCGGCAGAGGAAATGCCATTGGATTATTAAAAGTGGCGAAGAAACACTCCCAAAGCAAATAGTCCCAGCACAAATATAGGGCTCTGAGAATATTAATTACCCATGTCTGATTGATTGATGTGGTCAGAGTCGCGAATCGCGCGTATCGCTTGTCAAACTGTGTTTGCGGTGTTTGCAAGCAGATTATACATGAGCTGTCCCGCGGAACTTTGGAGCTTGCTCTCCTCCCCCCTTCGAAGCTCACCACCACCTCGCAAATGATGCTTGCTCGTCCCGCGAGACCAGGAGCACAATGAGTCTACGTGAATCGAATCTCAGCCGCGCGGCGCGCTACGCCATTCCGTTCGCTCTAGTCCTCATCGCTGCCTGGAGAACACAGGTTAATGCCAAAGTTCCGGAGGCGTATCTGGATGAAGTGTTCCATGTCCCTCAGGCCCAGGCCTACTGGGCGCACAAATGGACTCACTGGGACCCAAAGATCACAACACCGCCGGGCTTGTATCTATGGTCATACGTCCTTTGCGCCGCCATGCTCGCCCTCCGCGGGTCTCCGGCGAAACTCGACGTCGCAGCTCTACGTACAACCAATGTCGCTGCAACTGCGGTCTTTCTACCTTGGCGATTGCAAACACTCCTGGATACTGTGCAGAGAGTGCGGAATAACCGGCCCTTTAGCGCGTGGCTAAGTCATACCGTCCTGAACATATGCCTATTCCCTCCGCTGTTTTTCTTCTCGGGCTTATACTATACCGACATTCTCGCTCTATTGGTGGTTATTGAAGCTTACAATTGGGATCTGAAGCGTGTTAATGGAGGCAAATATGGTCCAATATATGCGCTGGGCTTCCTGGTCTTTGGATTGGCTGCTCTGGTTTGCAGACAGACGAATATTTTCTGGGTGTCCGTGTTCTTGGGTGGACTACAGGTCGTTCGTACGGTTCGCCAATCTGCGAAGATTTGTAAATCGTCTAATATCTCAGCGGTTGTCAAGGGCGGATTCCAAAATGAAGTCTACGACCCGCTTGTTGCGGAAGCCTCCTTAGAAGGTATGTTTGTCTCGTCAACTTAACCGTCTACCATGCTAACATGACGTTCATTAGATTACTTTAAAACTGCTCTCTCGCTTGCTGCTGCGAGTCTTAGAAACCCCTTCTCTATCGTTGCCTCGATCATCCCCCACATCATCATCATGGGAGCGTTCGGTGGATTTGTCCTCTGGAACGAGGGCGTTGTGCTTGGACACAAGGAGTTCCACACTGCCGGAATACATTTGGCTCAGATGCTCTACATCTGGCCGTACTTTTTCTTTTTCTCGTGGCCGTTGCTGGTCATCCCCTTGCTCAACCTCATTGCTCCGACTAGCATCTTGCCCAAGTGTCTGAACTACGGATTCCCCGAGAAGCAAAAGAAGCTACCGAGACTCGTGATTGCTCTAGCCGTCTTGCCGGCTATGCTTGCTGTCGTGCATTTCAATACGATCGTGCACCCTTTCACTCTCGCTGATAACCGACACTACGTTTTCTATGTCTTCCGCCTCCTACTCGGAGTGCACCCGGCAGTGAAGTACGGTGCAGTCTTGGTATACTTCTTTTGTGGATGGGCCGTCATCTCCGCCTTCGGCTTCTCTATAGTCCTAGCACCACCCCGACTCATGCAGGTTCCTGCGTCCTCGAAGCCCGCCGCACCTGGGCCCAACCCACCTGCTGCCCCTACCGAGGAACCTCAAGGCAACCGGAAAGAGCGTCGCGCCAAGGCGAAAGAGGATAAAGCCACATCCAAGAAGGAGGCTACGTCTAAGAAAGACACCGGGTCCAAGAAGAACAAGCAGACTCAGCCTGATCCGCAGTCTCCAGAGGCACTCGCCAAGGTCCAAGAGCACCTCACTCAGCGACAGAATCAACAACCCAATGCGCCTCGAGTTAGCTTCGTTCTTGTTTGGCTCGCTACCACCACTTTGTCATTGGTTACTGCCCCTCTTGTCGAGCCACGCTACTTTATCATCCCTTGGGTAATGTGGCGTCTGCATTTACCGTCCTCCCCGATCCCTGCTATGTTCCGCCAGAAACGACCCGAGCAGGAAAGTGAGAAGGCCCGCGCGGATATGATTACCAATGCTCCTAAGTTCCTGGAGACTGTATGGTTTATCATTATTAACGCTGTGACCGGGTATGTCTTCCTTTACAAGGGCTTTGAATGGCCCCAGGAGCCTGGCAAGATCCAGCGGTTTATGTGGTGATCTTTGGACTTTTGATTCTCTAGCTTCAGGGCTACTGTATATTATTTAGAGGATGTGATTTCAAAAATAAAATGTGTCAATATTATCATATAATTTTGTATTACTAGTACTACCTAGGTACTATAGTACCTTAGGCTACTCCTAGTGGCCCTGGAGTACTTCAAGTTCCAAGGTTGAAGTCAGGTGCGGGCGGTGCTTCAAGTTGGAGATATATTCCCGGGTTAAGGTGACTTCTAGTTCTTCCGTATTCCACCAATTCGAGCTGATCCTCCAATCATCAATAAATATTTCAAGTTCGAAATTTGAATGATTTCGCAGTTAGTTCGATCTTGGAATCTACTTCGTCAACCAAACAGCAGAGTTCCGAGTCTTGTCCTGGTGAGGCCGAATTCGCGACACTTCAAGTTCCGTCTGAGGTATCCTTCACCCTTGTCCCATGCTGTGACCAGCAAGATCTCCTGCGATCTACACGGCCTTTCAGCCATGGAGCGCCCGTCAAAAAGAGCACGCGTCTCGTCGGATTCTACGGCAGAGACTCAGGGCCGACCGAAACGAACCGAGACGCCCTTGAATTCGCTGAACAGGTCCATCTCTCCACCTCTGCGGACGCGTTCTCAGCCAACCCAGGCAACAGACTCGGATCTCGCATGTCCAGAATTGGTCAGTGACAAGCCAGCGACTGGAGACCACACACTTGGTAACACACGCGCTGCTGGTCCTCCGCGTTGCATCCCTTCTCCAGTCAAACTCACTCACATCGCGGATTACCCTGCCTCAAAGGGGTACAATGTCGACGCCGTGAAATTACGTGATATCCTTGGGGATCCTATGATCCGTGAATGCTGGCAGTTCAATTACATGTTCGATGTGGATTTCTTGATGAACCAATTTGATGAAGATGTCCGAAGACTGGTAACTGTGAAAGTGGTGCATGGATCGTGGAAAAAGGAGTCACCCAATCGAATCATGATCGATGTAAGCTTTCACTCCCCCGAGATCACCTGAGTTTTAAATAACAACATGTTCTAGGAAGGATGCTCTCGCCATCCCAATGTTGAGCCTATCATAGCTTACATGCCGGATCCCTTTGGGACTCATCATTCGAAGATGATGATTCTCCTTCGCCATGATGATTTAGCCCAGTAAGAAATTGATGTCTTGGGGTATTGATTGTGTTTTACTAACAAAATGATTTTAGAGTGATCATACATACAGCCAACATGATTCCTGGTGACTGGGCGAACATGACACAAGCGGTATGGCGATCCCCATTGCTTCCTCTACAGAGGCAAGGAGGTCCATCTTCGGCCCCGACACAGACCGGCGTTGGTACCGGTGCTCGCTTCAAGAGAGATATTCTCGTGTACCTGAGGGCGTATGGCCCCAAGAAAACCGGTCCATTGGTACAGCAGCTACAGAGTTATGATTTCAACGCAGTTCGGGCAGCCCTCGTTGCAAGTGTACCATCCAGGCAAAAGCCCAGCGAATTGGATTCAGAAAAATCCACTCTTTGGGGCTGGCCAGCCCTGAAAGATCTTATGGGGCGAGTGCCCATTCGCAAACAGTCAGCCGACAATAGTGAAAGTGGGAAATCTCATATTGTCACACAGGTAAGACTTCCATCATCTCCATCTCATATTCTTGTAGACTATGCTAACATCACCTAGGTCTCCTCAGTGGCCACTCTTGGCCAGACAGACAAGTGGCTGAAAGATGTATTTTTCAAAGCACTCGCACCGACATCACCGAACCCGGTCCCGAAATACTCCATTATCTTCCCAACGCCGGATGAGATCCGCCGCTCACTCAACGGCTACTCTTCCGGAGGTTCGATCCACATGAAAACGCAAAGCGCACCGCAGGCCAAGCAACTACAGTATATGCGACCTTACCTCTGTCATTGGGCTGGCGACAGTTCATCCGAGCAAGACACTCCCAAAGACAACCCCCTCAAGCAAGACGCTGGGCGCGGTCGTGCTGCACCGCATATCAAGACTTATATTCGATTCTCAAATGCGGAAACGATGGATAGCATTGACTGGGCAATGGTGACATCCGCAAACCTATCTACACAGGCATGGGGCGCAGCGACAAATGCAAACGGCGAAGTGAGAATCCAAAGTTTCGAGATTGGCGTTGTTGTTTGGCCTGAGCTCTTCGCTGATGATTCGGATTCGGTTGCCGGGGGTTTAACATCATCCACATCGCCTGGAATGTCTGCTAGGATGACACCATGTTTCCAGCGTGACCTGCCAACAGCGACTACAGGGAATCTCGGACAGCACAATTTCAAGACAGTGGTCGGATTCCGTATGCCTTACGACCTCCCGCTGACGCCATATCGGGCCTCTGAAGAACCATGGTGTGCAACAGCGTCTCACAGCACGCCCGACTGGAGAGGCATGACCTGGTAGGAAAGATATCGGCCATATGATGTTCACCGCTCCAGTCCAACTTATTATACGAGGATGCTCAATAGACCACTAAGAATGTGGCAACAATAGCGCTCGGTTACCCTCGGCAGCTTTATATACAATATTTGGGGCTGCTATCAATACAGAATATGCGGTATAATTTATTCGTATATGCATCGCGTCATTTGTGATTCGAACTCCATAGTGTGTACCCATATCAACCTTGTCGAGTTGTATTCGATCTTAGGTTCCGCGGCCGTAGTTTCCTCTTCCTCCGTGATGAGCTATACTCATTTTGACATTTAGTTAAGGCCCTTGGCGGCGATGAGATCAACGACCTGCTTGATGTAGGCAGCCTGGGAGCCCTGGGCGGTGTTTCCTGCCGCGATAACCTTCTCATAGGCACTGTAGAGGTGCTTCTTCTGTAAAATCGCGAAAGCGCATTAGCCAACTATGATCTCTTCGACAATACTAGAAGTGAAGCGAGGAGGTAAATAAGAAGCTGAATACATACAACAAGGTCGAACATGCCAGGCTTGTCAACCTTAACATCGTTGCCAATCTTGTAGTGAACGTAGAGGTTGGTCTTCTCGGTGTTATCAGGGGCGGACTGGAGCTCCATGACCAGCTTCGCGGCGAATTCAAAACCAGCCTTGAGGGCAGCGCTCTGGGCCGGATCCTCGATCTGAGCCTTGTTTCCCTGGGCCTCGGCGGCGGCGTAGGCCTTCTTCAGGTCATCGGTGTTGATTCCGGCGGCGGCCTTCTGGACCTCGGGGGAGTATTGGGCACCGTTCTGGGCGGCCTCGAGGGCGGTGATGAAGGCAGTGAGATCGGACATGGTGGATAGAGCTCCGGTGGAAATTTGGTATGGTTGTGAGTAGTTTGAAGGGGTGGTAGGATTGTTGAGAGTTGGAGAAGCAGACGGTTGAGGAGGGGCTTTGGTGGGGTTTTGCTGACATGCCCACCCGCCAGTTGATCAAAGTTAGCCCTGGGGTTGGTTCCCATGACAGGGGAACCATAGTTGGATAATTGGATCTGCTCCTCTCACACCATCGACATGTGAATTTTAACAATAAAACATATATTGGATAGAATCTACACAATCAAAGACGTATAATTCAACAATTCACTAATCCGTCTGATCCCGACGCCTGCCGATGCAAATGGTGATGCTGGTGCTCGTGGATATCACTCGCTATGCATCAAAAACAAAACATATCAAAGAATACTGCCAGAAATACAAAAGCCAAGCAGACATCTAGTAGTCCACTGCCCACCCGTTTTCGGTCAAGAAATGCTCACAGGCGGCCTTGAGTGCATAGTTCGGGCGCAGGTCCTTGACCGTGATCGCAGCCCGGGTAATTGGATCGACACCCGATTTCTCTACATATTTGGTGATGCCGATACGATCAAAGCTGCTTCCAGACGGGGTCATGACAGGGTCATGCATGACTTCAAAAGTAATACCATCGATCAGGTAGTCAGGGACATGCTATGAGATCCAGTCAGTCAGTCAGTTGCCCATCGCCACCACAACCCGGGGAAAAGGGGAATCGAATATAAACTTACGCGCTCCTTTATCTCTCCATTAGACGCAATTCGAAACGCCTCCCGTAAATCATGAATCTTCTTTTCAGAATCCTCCCTCAACGCCCTCTGATCCTCTCCAAACCCAATCTCCCCAAGTTCCCCCGCATCAACCTGTTTCCGCAACTCCGCCACCGAGCGCTCCAAATCTGCCTCGATAAGAGTCTCAATGCTCCTCAGTGTTTCATTCATTTCGCGCAGTCGGGAAGTCTCCTTCGCAGCCCAGATCTGCTGCTTGGCACGCAGGACTGTCCGCGATAAGTTTTCCGTTTGCGCATTCTTAGAACTCAAACTGAGCTGGTACGCGTCTACCGCCACATCATATGCTTCCTGCGGCCGTTGGAGACCGAGTAAGGCCTGGGAAAGGTAGTAGGAACTCTTCAATGCTGTAGGATTCTTCAGGCCGTACAGATCGATCGCGGCGCGGGCGTCATGTTCGACCTCGGCCCATTTCTCGAGCTTGATGCGGGTGATGGCGCGATTGGAGAAGAAGGTTGGATCGCGTGGGTTCTTTTGAATACTATTATTAGGGAGAGAGTATTGTTAGCAACTTGCACTTTCTTCTGTGTATCTGACATATTCCACTTCTCATTGAGGGTGCGCAGGAATGTGTCATGGGGGGTATGGGATGTATTTGCCCCACGCAAATTGGAAAGCGTCTTACGCTTGAGAGAAGTAGTCTTCGGCGCCTGGGAAATCACCCTGCTTGAAGAGCTCATTGCCCTTGGTCTTCAGCTCTTGCGCCATTATGCAACCGGGGAATCCGAGTGTCGGAGGTGTGTAGTCGCGAAAGTGGTTGACGATCGCTGATCAATCAGTTCTCCGGGTGGAGCGACCCACAGTGCAGGGAAGTTGAAGGATGTATCTCAGTGAAGGGACATGAAGAGCGAGGTCGGAATATGAAGAAGAATAAATTGATTTTCTTCCTTCCGGGGCTCCTAGTCTATCTGTTGTATAATATTCGACAAGGGACAACAAAGAAGTGAGCATGTATGTAGCTCATGCAATTGTTGTGGAAGGTTATCGATCCCCGCAGAATGAATGACTCAGCCTGATACTTGCTGTATGTACTAACTAAATACTGAACAGCAATCATCCAATCAATCATCCAATGTTTCCATAACGCAGTAGGTTAGAGCGTGGTGCTAATAACGCCAAAGTCGAGGGTTTGTTTTTGCAAATTGATGTTTCTTCCCTTCGTAGGTCCTTTTTTTGCACTGTAGGTAACCGACAACCGACAAGCCGGGGCGGTATCTCACGTAGTCTCTTGGTGTTCAAGTTACTTCCTGTTTCAGGTTGTACTTGCTACCATTTACATTTGCAAAAGACTGATAGCAAGGAACATTCTGCTAGCCTGTTTAATACTTTTGTCTGAAACTGTATATCTCTTTTTATACCTACAAGCAACTTGAATCAAGGCTGTCTGAAATCTTGGAACTTGAACATATACCTAGGTATATCTCAACGCGAGAGAGCAAAAACAGAGGAGGAGTTGTGAAACTGCGTGCAATTCAAAGTTCAATGCATGCCAGATTCAATTGGAAAACAGAATACTACTAGTAGGATATGTCCTCACTTCAAGCCTCAGCATAAGTTGCACAATCAAATGGATTTTATCAGCCACAAGAGACCCGCAAACACAATCGTTTCAGCCGGGACTGTTCTCTCCCTCCATTCTTCGAAGAGGAAATTCTTTGCTGCAATTCTCTCCCTCCGATCTATGTAATAAAGGGGATCTGGACCCATAGGGCCATACGCGAGTCAGTCGTGGCGCTGGGATTGGAAGAGAACTTGAAGCATTCGCCAAGCCGAGGGCGGCTCCATAATTTTAGGCTCCTCTAGGCATTCGAGATGTCAAGACAGGCACTAAACCTCTCGAACCCTTACAAAGCTCCAATTTGGCCCCAACTCCCCCTAGTCTCATTTTCGACAGGGATTAGTGCTTGCTCTCGGCACAGGCACAGGCACCACACAATGAATCTGGAAATCTCCCGAAATGAAGGCCTGCGAGACCGGGGGGCGACGGCAACAATCAACTATAAATATCATTAAGAACTCCTCGAAAATTCCCCGCCAGCTCTAGTTGAATTCAATTACCAGGATTCTCTCTCGAATTATATCAAAATAACCTTGAATAATAATCATGTCCCTCCTCATCGCCGGCTTCTCGCTACTCGCCGCAGCACATGCCGCCACCGTCCGCCCAGTCGAGGTCTCAGGAGGATGCACCAAGCTCCCAGTCTACGATTCATCGGCCGGAATTGCCGGACCGTGGGTCGTAACTGTTGACCAGTGCGTAAACACCACCGCCTCCGACAATGCGTGCAGCATGGAAGGATTTGGCAGTGAAGCTGTGTATTTCTTGCAGCAGGGAGACACAGGCGTTGAGAGGGGTTATGTAAGTTTTTTTTTCTTTCTTTTTCTCTTTCATCCACTCCCCTGAATTAGATAAGAAAGCAAAAAAAAATCCTGACTACTCCCCTCTCGCTAGCTCGCAATCGTCGACAAAAACGACATAGCCAAAAGCCCAATCCGCTGCAACGACGCAACAAACTCCTTCGAGTCCTACGTTCCCTCCGGCGTGAGCGGAGACGAATGGAAGAGCGTCAATATCAGCGATTACGCTTATAGTGCCGAGCTCATGTGGGGACTGGGACAGTACAGTTTGCCCATTCAGGCCTACAATCACTACCAGGATGGAGTTAAGCAGGATGGTATTTTTCTCGGCTCGCATAATGTGACCACTTGGGGGATTCAGATTAATTCTGGTTCGGCGGGGAGTGCTGGGAGATCGTATTGGACTTTGAGATTGTTGGGCCCGAATAGTGCGGATCCTTCTACTGGGAGACCTTTGTATGATGGGGAGTTTCGGACTTTCGTTCGCATTGATGGGAGTTAAGGGCTCAAGTTTGGGGAATTATAGAGGTGGATGACCTTGGCTGAATAGGGTGCGTTGGATATTTAGCCATGGAAGGGGCTTAAGGAGTGTACTAGTTTCCTATGGTCATCTAAATGAAGGAAGAAATTGCTGCGCCAGTATAGTTGTAGATCTATGCTCAGCTATAGTATCTACCAATTGAGCATTCTGTGATTCCCACGCACTCTACACTATTATCAGCTATCCGAACACCCACTTGCTATTTCACACATTTTCAAATGCTCAATTTCCCACATAAATCCTAATGTTTCCCCGTATACATCCAAGTCTTTCATCCCATCCACCATGTACATTGATTGGCCAGAGGCATTTCTTCACGGAAAACTGAAGCGGAAAACCTCCGATGATTTTAAGTTGGACTCCTGGAAATTTGTGGCACCCAATCTGTGACAACCGACTCCCGATCAGAGCCATGGGTATGTTAAAGTTTACAAAATTGTAACCACGCGGTGAGTCGGGAATTTGTTGTGCGGGGTCGAGGCTGATGGTGACACATTGCTATGGGTTTACCTGTTACCGCGAGTAAGGAGGAACCCTTTTAAATACTGGCAGAATATCTGCGTAAGTCATATTAGATGACATTCAACCGATTTAGATTGGATTGGCCAGTCATGAAATCCGAGTCTCACAAATAGTTGTTCCATATTCGTAAAGCCACTAACCCCGGGTGTTAGTTATCTAGTACGCTGCTCAACCCCACTGCCCCGCAGTCCCCCGCAGACTTCAAGTTGCGCGTTCTACTCGTAGTAATTTATTTGCTGTCACGGTACAATTGACAAAGGATTCAAATTTAGTCCATAGAATGGCAAAAGAGGAATTTAAATTTCGAATCATACTGTATTGTGAATCTAGATCTACCGACCAAAGCAAACCAAACAGCAGAACTCGACAATCGATTCGTGGTATCATGAAGCGCTTGGTATGAAAACAAGGTATGTAAAGTGAGTTGCGCAGGTACACCCATCGCAAATCAAAAGAATGTGAAGCGACCGCAATACGATCACTACCAATCCCCAGAAAGAAACCAATGTACTAGGCTAGACAATTTCCGGACGCCGCAAAGCCGGGGTGAAATCGCGAAGCCCCATAACCGGCGCAATTGCATTTAAGCAGAGCCAGCGAACTTAGTCTCGTAGTCGGAGATAGCCTGGACCTTAGCAGCAGAGGCGCTGGAGGGGTCGAAGCGGTAGTTGAGCCAGTCGAGGGCAAGCTTCTTAGCAAGCTCGACACCAATGACGCGCTGGCCCATGCAGAGGACCTGGGCGTCGTTGCTCAGAATGGAGCGCTCGACGGAGAAAGGGTCGTGGGCAGTAACGGCCCGGATACCGGGAACCTTGTTGGCAGCGATGGCGACGCCGAGACCAGTGCCGCAGATGAAGAGACCGCGGTCAGCCTTGCCGGCCTTGATTTGCTGGGCGCCCTCGACGGCGGGGTGAGGGTAGGCAGTCTTATCGGAGGCGGAGTTCACGCCGACGTCGGAAATGGAGGCGACGAGGGGGCTCTTCTCGAGGACGGCCTTGATGGCATCCTTGTATGGGACGCCGGCCTCGTCGCAGGCCATGACGATACGGAGGGGAGGAGCAGACATTATGGTAGAGTATAGATAGGTTGGTAAGGGTGGATGGATGAAGGATCGGGTTGGATCTTGGAGATGACTGGGCAATAATTGAATGGTTGGATTTCGCCTTCCACGAAGCCAGGGCCATCCAGGGGCCCTTTTATATTTGGGGGAGTCGCATCGCTTGCCGTGCAACGCATTTCCCCGGGTGGTGGAGACGGGTTGATGGAGCCAATCCTCGCGTTTGGGAAGGACCAGCTTGGGATCTAGTTCCACCGTGCATTGGTACGAATGATGGGCAACCTTGATACAATCTTGTCGGAGGTGGGGGGAAGGCAGCATGCCCCGCCATAGCGTCATGGCTGGGGAATGAGGAGATGTGAGTGGGCGGGGAGAGTGGCAGCCGCCCAAAACCGGATGGTGAAGTACTCGGGGTTACTCTTGGTTACTGTACTATACACGAGGCGGTACCTCGTATTACCGAATACCAGGGCAGCCATGAACATGAATGTCAACATGAATGCGAATGCGGGCAACAAAATTGATAGGAACTAGAATAAATTCACGATCTGAAGAACAGCCATCGATGTCACCAAAGCCACCAGCTGCAGCCCTCATCTGTGAACGAGGGCATTGACCAGGCATTGACTCCGAGGCGCTAGGACCGTGCGACACGCCGAGCAAAGCCAAAGACAAAGAGGGGTCTAGAGTCAAGGGTAGGGCCGGGATGAAGCCATCCGGTTACGCTTGACTTGCCTTGAGGGGATTGTGTTTAGGCAACCAAGCCGACACGGCCCTGGCTCCTGAGGCCCTGAGGCCCCTGGATAGTAACCGGGCATATCCCCTCTGTATACTTCGATAATATGGTTCTGTATACTGTATCAAATATAGAATATCCAACTAGTAGATCCTCTTTACGGAGTAAATGATGTAAGTTCCACCCCTGGAAGCCAGCCCATTCGTACATCAGACTCCATTTCCATCGGCTCCGGCCATTTCACCTGCGTCGCTCATCCCCCACTGTTCTGGCGTCTCCACCGAACGTTGGCTCGAGTATCCCGCTAGAGTAGGTAGGTTTCGAAACTTACATACCTTCTGTGAACTGCGCGGTCGTATGTACTCCGGAGGAACCATGGACGAGGCTATGCAGGTGAGGTGGGTGTATGTGTATGTAGATCGCGTGTTAAGTACATATGCAATCCCCAGGTAACGTTGGGTCTGGCCAGATGTACGAGTATGCGCGAATATCCTCAGCTTTGGCCGCAACCGGTTTTATTTTTACCCTAGGTAATTCCCATTCTCCCTTCCCCACCGCGCCAACTTGTTGGCTGGTACATACGTAACCTTTCCTTATCTTCCAAGTATCACTTCTTGTCTGGTTTCTATGTACCAACCCCCTCTACAGTATTCGTATGCTTCGGGTTCCTGTTCACTCCATACTACTCCCACCTACTTCTAGTCCACGGTCTCCACAGTGTCCCATTCATCTTACGATTTCACTTTAGCCTCAAAACACTGTGACATCACTCGATCTGATCCATCCTGGTAAGCAGGGAACGGTCCTCGTCTTGAGTGCAGCCATTCGGCCGCTAATGCGTGTGCGGGATGGGCGCTGACGCCTCCTTGGGAAACCAAAAGAAAAAAAAAAATCTCAACTTTTACAACCCTTCCGTATTCCAAACTACCCAAGGACACTTGTTCTCTTCTCCGTCAAAGTTCAAGTTCCGAATTGAGGGGGACATTCACGCACCGACCCACTGTTGTTGTCCTGCCCGAGTCCGGGGGAAACTCCACTCTGTATTGAATCTCTTGAATCTCCCTCCCCTACTCTTTTTACCCTCACTACATTCCACACACATACACACACACACACCTACACCATGGCGCCAACTACCTACCCCGTGCTACCGGAGAAGCTCCTCCTCATCTCCCTAAAGATGTACTTCACCCCCCAGCGCACCCTCGACTACGTCCGCGGCCTCCTAGACCCCGCCAACGAGATCGTGCGGCCGGAGAACCGCTCGAAGCTCCTCCTCGCCCTGATCCCAGATTTCCTCACCATCTGGCCCTGCGCCGACATAATCAGAGAATACGAAAATAAGCTCTCAGCTTCTGGAACCTCCGTCTCACCACCGCCATTCCTCCTCGGCGCCCAGGACTGCATGTGGGAGGAATCCGGCGCCTACACCGGAGAAGTCTCCCCAGCCTCCATCCGCTCTCTGGGCTGCTCAATCGTCGAGCTAGGCCACGCCGAGCGTCGCGCTATCTTCGGCGAGACAGATGATCAGACTGCGCGCAAGGCTGCCGCCACCAGTGCACAGGGCATGGTGCCCCTCGTCTGTATCGGTGAATTGACTGCCCCGGGCGCCGTGGCTTCTCAAGCTGTCGGCCAGGCTGTCTCAGAGTGTGCTGTTCTTGTGAACGCGGTGTTGAATGCTATTCCCGCTGATGCACCCGTGATCTTTGCCTACGAGCCTGTGTGGGCTATTGGACAGCCCAAGCCTGCTGGTGTTGATCACGTTGCCGCGGTCGTGGAGGGCATTCGCGGGGTGATTGGGTCTCGACCCGGTACTGCGCGTGTTCTGTACGGTGGCAGCGCTGGTCCTGGACTCTGGGGCGAGGGCGGATTGGGCAAGGCTGTTGATGGAATGTTCCTGGGCCGATTTGCGCATGAGATTGGCGGTGTGCGCAAGGTTGTCCGTGAGGTGGAGGAGAGTCTGGGTGTTGCGGTCTAAGCCAAAGCCATTGCCACGCCTAAGTGAACAAAAACCATTTACCGATCGGTAGCATCGGCCATTCCATTCCGTTCCATTCCTCATGAAGATATCACGAAACAATGACTACAGTACCATTGCATCTCACACCTCTACTCTACCAACATGATCCGGCGTGGCCTGGCCTGATCATCGGTAATTGTGGTTTCGCATCATACACTATACCGTCACCGTTATACCACACAACAACCACCAACGTACCAGTTTAGAAACCAGCTCCTAAACCCCACGGAATGGGTCTAGACAGGGGGACACGAGCTTTCTGAACCTGCATCCAGCAAAGCAATTGGGTCTATTCGGCCTCATTTGTGGGTCGGAGGGGCTATCGCTGCATCTCCGAGCAAAGCAGACCCAAACCCTGTCGAAGCTGAGCAGCTCCCGGGAAGCCTATCTGGGGAATCCCGTTGTCGATGGATCCCACTTCTCCACCAGATCCATGCACCACAATGGAGTCAGGGAGAAACCGACTGGAGTAAAAGTGGGCTGGATATTTGATCCACATCCATCGACCTCGCGACGCGGGTTTCCCCCACGACATTTCATTTTTTGATGTGCCCCGCTCCTGTCACGCGGCCGATCAGAGATTTGGTTCTTAAGAGCACTCAATGCCTACGAGTATCCATTTTTACATCGGGGTTGCTCCGATTGTTTCTTATGACTTTTTTTTCTTCAGCGCCCTCACCTTTCGATTCAAGTGCCTTTTCTTTATCATTGCTGTATCTTGATGTGTGGTTGGAATGTCATAGACTGAGGGGCAAGAGTCCACTGTGGACTCGACTCCATTTCTTTCTTCCCCATTGTACTGATCGAGTAACCCGAGCACAGCGATTGGCGATCTGTGTGCTTTCTACGGCTTTGCCTTAGTAGGCAAGAATTGACCCTGGAGTCGGACTTGGACATCGGAGATGTTGTCGCCAACGACCACGACCGGCGTCTCTCCGCACCTCGTGCCGAGCTCGGGTATCGGTCGACAAAATGCGCCCACCAACAGTGCCGTCACGATGGAATCTCTCTTATCAAGATAGACTCAAACTAACTAGAGCGAATATTCTCGAATTGTTCATCGCATGAATCAGAAGCGTGCGTGGAATACCAATTCATCATCACAACAAAAATAATATAGGGAGCAGAGAGAAAAAAATACCAAGTTACTCATGAAATGCTGAATATTCCTATCATATGCTATGTACAAAACTACTGAAAATCGTTCAATCTATTGCCTGATGTTCCCCCTTTTTTCCCCAAATAACTCAAACTTGCAGCTCCCATCACACCGCTTCATTTCTTCTGCAACTCCTCACGCAGCTCCTGCTTCACCCGCGTCACCGTTCCAATACCGCCATAAACAACACCGGTATACATCATAGCGACCGAAGCACCAGCATCAAGAGCCTGACGAGCCTCGCGACCATTAGTGATACCGCCAGAAGCGAAGATCACCTTACGAGCGAGCTGATCAGTAACAGCAGGTGCCGAACCTTCCTCGGAAGACTCAGCCTGAGACGGGGGACCCTGGTCCAGCATGGCGCGGTAGCGGGCGATCAGAGGAACAGAGCGGTCAAAGAGCTGCGGGCCAGAATAACCACCCGTCTCCTTGAGAGTGCTTGCCTCCTTCTCCGGCAGAGCGAAGCCCTGGGGTCGCGGGTCGGGCCGGCGGTTAGTCGTGTTGCCGACGATCACGCCGTCAACGCCAGAGTTCCAGACTGCTTCACAGATACCAGAGACCTGCTCGTTCGAGTCTTCGTCCGGACTCACCTTGACCATGACACGGGGCTTGGTCTTACGGTCGACGGCCTTGGCTGCGCCCACGACAGCGGTCAGAATGGCTGTTAGAGGGGCGGCGGCTTGTAGGTCACGCAGGCCGGGGGTGTTGGGGCTGGAGACGTTCACGACGAGGATATCAGCGTATTTGGCAACGCGGTCGACGCAGTAGACGTAGTCGCGAGCGATGGCGTCAATGTCGCCATCCGGGGTGAGCTTGTTCTTAGCAACCTGTACGGCGAGGAGTTTGCCGGGAATAAGACTGCCGGGAGGAACGTTGGCTTTGCCATCCAGGACGTGCTGCTCGGATTCTTCGTGTGCGCCGAGTCCGGCGGAGTAGGCGAAGTCTTGCACGCGCTGCTTCAGGACTTCGGCCATGTGATCTGCGCCGAGGGAGTTGAGGCCGTAGCGGTTGATCATGGCGTGTTGAGAGGGTAGACGGAAGACACGCGGCTTGGGGTTGCCCTCTTGTGGGAGAGGGGTGGTACCGCCGACCTCAACGATGCCGGAACCAATGTCGAACAGGACGTCCGGGATGTCGGCGTGCTTGTCCAGACCGGCGGAGATACCGATGGGGTTGTTGATCTTGTAGCCGAAGACCTAAGAAATCTCGCGTTAGTATATCATGCCAATCGATCATGTCTAAGGAGATGAGTATTTCCCACCTCAGTAGCCAAAGCCCCATCACCATCCTGGTCACCACGTTCCCTCGGGTGCAGACCAAAACGGTAAAGCAGCTTCAACGCATCAACACCAACATGATGCGCCTCCTCAGCATCCGGGTAAATAAGTCGGATAAGAGGAACAACCGCATAACGGTGGGCGCTAGCCCTTGTATCAGTTCCGTAGATATATCCAGCCAACAGCACCAAAGCCAACGAAGTACCATAAAGACCCTTTCTAGAACGACGAGCAGCCTTCTTAGGAATCTCCTTCGGAGCCTCCTTCGCCGCGTCCTTAGCAGCTTCCTTCACGGCCTCGGTGGCCGGTGCTGAATCCGACGCATATCGCAAGATGCTAGGCACACGATCGGCCCGGTTCAGCTGCAGGGCCGGCCGTTGGCACCAGCGGGATGCGGGGAGTGAGCGAGCCCGAAGGCTGGTCCTCCACGCGATTGAGGCGGAACTCGACGTCATTTGGGCTGGAGGTGGGATTGGTGTTTAATTGGCCTTCCTCGCCGGGTGCGCGCCGGATTAGACCTGTTTCGATGGGTTGGTTAGTTTTGCTTGGGGAGCTTGGATGCACTGTGCGGGGAGCTGTAGTTCGAGCTGGGTGGGTGCAATGGTGAAATGGAAGCTTTTGAGGATCTCTCTGAGCTTCCACGGGTACAAATTGACCGACAACCGGGGGACGACTCACTGTTATGACTTGATCCGAGGTTCTGCAGTGCCCTTGCAGATCCGAAGATTGGACGGAATCGGAGGCGCGATGTCGCGGGCGGTGAAGGAGGGCGGCTCCAATGAAGTATGAGTGAACAGCCTGACAATGCTGAATTCCTTTAGAAGCTTAACATTTAAATTGCAGATAATTTTAAGAATTAATTTTTTTCCAATTTGACAATTTTGTCATGGTTCTCTGATGGTTTCGAATTCTAAGTGTACGAAACAACGGGAGTTTTACTATAACCTCAATTTTTGTTTGCGAGGTCCACGGGTGCTGGTTGGCACACTGGATTCAACACAACTCGGTAATACTTATGCCGGATGGAAACTAGAAATTCTTATAAAGTTTTCTCGTTGTAGACTTGTAGTAGGTATGTCATATTTTGCCTTAGGTTGTAATATCGCGCTCTTAAAAATTCAGATGGAGAGTAACTAAGCCTCTACTCGTTAGACCAGTCGGGCTTCTTCTTCTCTGCGAAAGCAGTCATGCCTGTGAAATCTGTTAAAAATATTCCCTTTAAACAACAGTTGTCACAGTTCAAGCCGAATAGGAATAGATACTTACCGATCTTCTGGTCCTTGCTTCCAAACAAGGAGTGGAACAAACGACGCTCATACTCTACACCCTCCCGAAGCGACAACTCTTGGCTCTTGTTGACGACCTCTTTGCCAGCAATAACAGAGACACGGCCGTAGCCGGCAATGGTCTCTGCGGTCTTGAGAGCAGTAGCTAGAAGCTCGTCCTTTCCGCCGTCGATCACCTGGGCGGCGACACCCCACTCGCCAGCTTCCTTACCACTGAAGTTCTTGCCGGTGAGAATCAGCTCCATCGCCTTGCTCTTGCCGACAGCTCGGGTAAGACGCTGCGAGCCACCCGCGCCGGGAATGGTACCCAGCTTGATCTCCGGTTGTCCGAAAGTCGCGTTCGCGGTGCAGTAAAGGATGTCACACATAAGCGCGAGCTCGCAACCACCGCCGAGAGCATAGCCGGAGACGGCTGCAATGACGGGCTTGCGGATTGCGTTGGCAAGGTGAGACCAGGGCGCAATGAAGTTGTCGGAGTAGGCAGCGGCGAAGCTGAGGGGAGCCATTTCCTTGATGTCGGCGCCGGCTAGGCTATGTCAGTTTGTGTTCCTCATAATAAGATCGCGGGGACTTTGTTGCATACCGGCGAATGCCTTCTCACTTCCGGTGATGATAATTGCACCGATGTCCTTGTCGTTGTCGTACTTGCTCAGCGCATCGTTAAGCTCCTTGAAGAGAGGGCTGGACAGGGCATTAAGAGCCTTCGGTCGGTTCAGGGTGACTATCACGAGTCAGTCATTCTGTGTGCAAAATAATGCATTGGGAAGCTCCTACTGAGACCAACCCCGGGCTTCGGGGTCTCGGTGAGGATGTGCTCATAGCTCGGGCCAGAGGAATACGGGCGCACGCGAGCCAGGTAGGAGCTCAGAGGGACGGCAGTCCGAGAAGTAGCCAAGCGGGCACAGCGGCGGGCAAACATGGTGATTGATTACAGCAATCACGATTCACGACCAAGGTAGGGTTGACGGGTAGAAAGGAGAGATTGAATGGAGCCTATGATGTATGATGTATGAAGCTCCCCGCAACCGAGAAAGGGCCGAAGTTAACCGTCCCGAGGCCCATGTGGCTGAGTAAGCAGGTCTCCACTCTCGCTGAAGATGTATAGAATGAGAGATGTGAGAGATGGCAGAAGGGTTTGTCCGTTTTCCAAGCGTCTAAAGAAGATTTCAAAATGATACGTTAGGATTTAATATGGATAATGACTGGGCAATCAGGATATTCTAGTCGAAGCTTGAACTCGATTTTACGGTTCGTCTTGCTCCGAGGAGAACAAACGCAAATTATTTTACGAACCAATCTACTATTTGGGTACTAGGTATATCGAAGCTTTCGTGTTATATTTCCATTTTTGAAAGTATTTCTAATCATAATTTGCACAGAATTCGAGTTTCACAAAGGTATTAATTATCATTATCATACAATCGGTATTATATTCCACCTATAATACACCAAGTCCTTTCAACAAGAGGAAATATCTTCTAAAAGAAAAAGAGAGCGGACATCCCAGCTAGAACAATAGGCAGTGAAGTTAAGCCTCCCATCTTCGACGCACCGTTGAAGGCAGGAGCACTTGTAGTCACGGCCGATGTCGTCCCCCCAGAGACCGTGCTCATAGTTGTAGCGTGCGTAGCCACCTGAACGGAGGCGTGGGATGTCAGGCTGACTTTGTGGATGTTGGTCGACGGAGAGTGCGACAAAGTGTAATCATTGTAGGTATCAGCTGGCTGAAAGGTCTGAAGATTCGCCTGGTCGAGTGAGACGGTCCCAGTGGGGACTGCCACGGGCTGTACCAAAATTTTCGAAAACTGAGAGACCTGTGCGGAATCAGTCACGATATCGGCGACCAGATATGTTGTTGTATAGGCAGGAATGGTCTTGGAAATGGTATGGGTGCTTTCCTGGCCAGCGGGACAATTGTGTACGGAAGGCGGGCAGGCAGTAATCACTTCAATCTCCGTGGCATAAACGGTCGAGGTAGTCATATGCGAATGAGGGATACTGGCCTCTGTGCCTTGGGCCGAAGGTAGACTGGTGGTCTGCGTAGAGGCGTGCTGAAGCTTGGAAGTTGGGATCACACCCGTATCAGAATTGGTGGGTGTTGAGCCTGAAACTTGGGTAGCTGTGGTTTTATCGTCCTCGGGACAGATTGTGGTGACATAGGTGATTGTCTCGGTGGTCAGGTATGTCGTCTGTTGGTTTGCGGGGCAATTGGTGACTGATGCGGCACAAGAAGTGATGGTATAGATTTCGGTTGTCGTGACGGTAGAGATTGTAGTAATCGGTGTGCTCCCGCTTGATTGCTCTGTGGGTTGGGTCAAAGAAGATGATCCAATCGGAGTCTCAGCTGTGATAACAATCGCAGTTGGGCTGGCGGCAGGCTGTGTCATAGATGTGGCCTGATTAGAAGGAGACTCCCCGGATGGAGCAGAAGAAATGGATGAGCTTGACGAGGAAGTAGAAGTAGAAGTAGTAGAAGTAGTAGAAGAAGTGGAAAAGCAGTCTGTAGAGACAGAAGATGTAACCCGAGGACTTGTCAACGGGGTCGATGAGACCAGGCTAGATGTGCTGCGAGAGGTCGTTGTCAAAGAATGGATCAGCGGCGTCGACGAATGGACCAGCGGAATCGACGAAAGGATTCCTGACGAGGTTGTCGGGGATATAGGCGAGCTCGAGTAAGGCGTTGAAGAGAGCACCAGTGGAATGGATGACAGAACCAGTGGGGTGGAGGACAATGGCACTGGGATGGAGGATGATACCACTGGGATGGAGGATGATACCACTGGGATGGAAGATACCCCTGGGATGGACGATATCACCGGAATGGACGATACCGCTGGGATGGAGGACGAAGTGACCGTAATCGATGGTGTCGGGCTCGGAATAGTCGTCGTGTAAACTACCTCCCCGGTGGATGTAACCAAGTCAGTCTCTGTGACCACCCAGGTAGACACGCAGGGACTAGCATCGGCAGCATAACGAGCTGCAGCTTGATACCCCCCACCAGGTGTGATGGTCACATCACCCGAAAACATATAACAGAGCAAGCTACCGGGCTCGAAGACGGTCGCAGAACACGCAGGTCGGACAGCACATCCCGAAGCACAAGCACGCAGAGAGAGACCTGTACCAATGGAAATGATGGTGCCCCCACTGTACGAGGCAGCGCAAGTCTCCTGCCATACCGCCCCATATGTGTTATAGTATCCATTGCTACAGCTGATTTGCATACCCACCGCTTCGGTGCAGCCCGCGATGGCAGAAGAAGAGGTAACGACGGCGGTAGTGGGGAAGATGGTCGTAAAGGTGCTGGTGCTGATAAGCTCTGTGGCGTTGGCTAAAGAAGCCAGCGCTGCCAGGGCAGGTAGAAAGAGTAGGTTTTCTTTCCGACCCATGTTGTTAATGGTGTAATGGTAAAGACAGAATAACAGTTGAAATGAGTGTAAATAGGCAGGGCATTTAGCAGTGAGGTTGTCCTTCCTTGATATTTAAGACCTATTCCCGTGCTCGCTAGGAAAGCCCTTGTTATTGAGCATAGTAGGTTATTTCAGTACCTTCAGCATGGCAATACTTAGCGACGAACTGTTGGCGTGCCATCTAGACTCAAAAGAATCAATAGCGCCCAAAGGCCCCACAGCACACGCCTCGGTCATTCGCTGTTCATCGGAAGAATTAAACACAGGGCCAGTTAAATCGTGGGGTTCAATCAAGATTTCAGGGAAAACAAAAGTGGAGCCCACCTTCCCCTCGGAGAGGCCGGTGTTTAATCAAAAATTTGGCAGCGAAATATTATTCAGAGACAAGAAGAGGGTAAAGAGAGAAGGTTAGTGAACTTACTCTGTCGTTGTTGAATGGAAGAATCGGCATAAGAGAAGAGGTGCGTATAGATGCGGTTTACTTCCAGCCAATCGAATTAGGTTGGTACCTTGCATGAGCCGTGGTTGACACACGCACCATGTGGTGAATGTTACTACCTACACAAACGAGTTACGAGCCTACGGGTAATGAGGAACCAACTTCAAGCAAGGCAAATTTAACCAAGGCCTGGTCGCACTGCTATGGCCCAAATCGATCAATCTCTGTTGTTTCTGTGAGCAGCAATCTTTACAGCGAGTATGCATGACCCTGCTCTTTACTTCGAATACTCTAATCCTCCTCAATATGATCTCTTGGGCAACTCAAATCTTGGAAAGTTGGAAACTCGGAAGCCACTACATACACTATGAAATCAAATACATTATTCGAATTTTGGATAATGGTGAATATGCTGACATCGACTCAACCATTTCGCTCGAGCCTTTATGGCTATGGTTGCTGTGGCTGTATCCATGTGGCTGGTGCGAATGATTATGTAAACTGACAGATTGAGGCTGTGCCTATCACGTGTCTTCCGGGGGCGTCATCTGCAATGTGATTGGTGGAGGGCCAAGGGACACTTTGCTCCTGTTTCGTTTTCCAGAACAAGCCACTGCATTCAGCACTGCGATCTGCGACTGCCTGGATCCTCTCGACTCTCGATCCTCTCTTTCTCCTTCATCCTCACCCTCACCTCTCCTCCTCACCCTCTCACCATGGATGTCCCGGAGCCCAATGAGTCGCCTTTCACGGCTGTTTCGGCCCACACCTCCAAACTGACCAGAGTAAGTGCTTTCTCCGTGAGGGGCCCCGGCCGCCGCAGTTCCTCCCATTCCTTGCACCGGCGCATCGGTTTGTCCCACCGGCCTGTTTCATGCTGACCCATTGGCTCTAGCACTATCAAGCCTACCTCGATGCCTCAACTCCCTACACCACATATCGATGGGTTGGCTCCGGTGTTTTGCTCTTCATCTTCTTCCTGCGCATCGTCTTCGCGCAAGGATGGTACATTGGTACGTGTCGTCTCCTCCAGTCCAATCTCCAATCGCAAGCAATCGCCACCCCAAAAAGCAACCCGAATACGCAAGAAACAACGGAAATGCAAAGGACGATGCGGCGAAGTAATCCAAATAAATAAACAGAACAACAAACGCTAACAAATTCCCAAATAGTGGCCTACACCCTCGGAATCTACCTCCTCAATCTCTTCCTCGCCTTCCTCACCCCCAAATTCGACCCCTCCCTGACCCAGGATGAAGGCCTGGAAGACGGCGACGCCGGCTCCCCCAGTCTCCCCACTAAGCGTGATGAAGAGTTCCGTCCCTTCATCCGACGTCTGCCGGAGTTCAAGTTCTGGCACTCCGCAACCCGCGCCATCGCCATCGGCTTCGTGTGCAGCTGGTTCTCCATGTTCGATATCCCCGTCTTCTGGCCCGTCCTGGTGATCTACTGGATCATTCTGTTCGTGTTGACTATGCGTCGCCAGATTCAGCATATGATCAAGTATCGCTATGTGCCTTTCTCCTTCGGCAAGACACGCTACGGCCGCTCATGAATATGAACATCCCACCTCCTTTAAATCCACCATCTCTCCCTTCACCAACCCTACAATGTCACTTTTTTATTTATGCTTGCCCCTCCCCTCTTTGTCCTACTATACAAGAGAGTGGGTAAGGGGGCGTGAGAGTTGCGAATGTCAATGTCAATGTGTGTATGTTTCTCGCACCAGCCATGGATAGATATGATTTCAGCGAAAAACAAAGCCAGAGATGGAGGCGTCGTCTGAGGAGAAAATTGACAGCCTATGATCGGGGGTTCTTCCCAGCCTGGATTGCCCTCCATAAGTGATTTATAACTCTCTCTATTTGTTCTCTATCTCTGGCTGTAATTGTCCTGTTGTTTTAGAGGGCGCTTTTTTCTTGTCTTCTTCTTTTGTCCCTGTTTTCTTAAGCTTTTTCTATTCTTAACATTGGCTTCGACTGTGAAATATGATTAGATTTGGAGCTAGGTTTATACTAGCTTTCAATATCTTGTTACGACCAACTTTTATAGGTGCTGAAAATCTCTCACTTACATTGCGTAGGTAGTGCAGTGGGGGTCATTCTCTTCTCCAGGTATGGGCGGTAGTCACTTCTGGGGCTGTCTTATGAATCAAAACCAAGTGACTCCAGAGCCAGCCTCTCGACTGGAACACTGGCAAGTTACAATAAATAATGTACTTCCACTGGCAAGACTCCAAGTATATTTTCAAGTTCTAGTACTGTCGATATAAACAGGTGGTATTTTCAACACACTATCCAATTTGTCGTATCAACACCGCACAAGCCCAGTATATACACCAAACACCCCATTAATCATAGCATATGTGTCATAAAAATATTGAAGCCGCACGCGACCGTCAGAGAAACCTTCTAGGTAGGCAAGAAGAGTCGTGAAAAAGAAAAAGGTATCTAAAGGATATAGGAGAAGGAGGGGGGGGAGGGCAGCCGGGGCGTCTTCAAAGTTGCAAGTCCTCGACGCTAGTCGATCTCTTCGCCTTCGCCGCAACGGCACTATCGGGCAAGGACAGGGAAGAAATTGTCCTTCCAGCACCGGGGCGGATAACATCTTCGTTCTTGGTACAGATCCAGGTGGAAGCGTACATGTTAACGCTAATTTGATGTGTTAGTTCGAGTTTTGAAAATCGAGGAATTGAAATAGAACTTACCGGTCGATACAAGTGCCAGGGAAACGAGCTCCCACGCGACGAGCCGTGAATCCGTTATCTTCGAAGTGTTTGATGTACCAAGGGTCGATGCTAGCGGAGCGGAGTAGGATCCGGCCTCCCTTCTTCAGGGCGTGGTTGAGACGGCGGGCTTGAGCGGCGGCTGCCTCTTCGGCGGGATCAAACCAGTCCATTGAATCCATGACCTGGATTGGATTAGTTTATGTGGGGTTTAATTCAAGATAGATATCTCTTGGACTTACCACGGCGATCGTCAATGTGCCGGGAGTGATACGGTTGATGACTTCGTTGATCTCGTCGGTGTGAATACGGAGCCCATCAAAGGCACCAGGAGTAGAGAGCTTGACATGCGCTTGGGGTGACAGGTATGTAGGGTGGCATCTGGGGAAAAGTTAGTACCAACTTCATCTATCCTCAAGGTGATTTTCAAGAGATTGACTGACCGTCGCGAGAATTTACCCTGCACGCACAGGTAGTAGAAGTAGTTGTCGTTGCTGATCATCGTGTCCTTGACCACTGGGTCGAGGGTATTCACCACATATTCCCAAATGGATTGGCCACTGATGTCCTTTCCTTGCTTCATGTCTGAAGTCAACCCATTGCGACGGAAGAAATCATCAACGATCATGTTGCGCTGGTTGCGAGGCACACCAGCTGCCTTCCAGGCAAACCATTCGGTACTCACGATAGCCCAGTTCAATGGCTTGCTGAGAAGAACACGGCGGATACGCGGCCAAATAGCACGCTGCTCTTCTAAGCTCTGAGCCTCGCACATCTTAGTAACCTCACCCTGGAGTCCAAAGATATTGAACAGCCATCGTGCCATACGAATAGCATGACGGGAGCCACCAGTCTCGTAGAGACCATACCCAGAAGTGGAAGTAAAGACATGGGTGTGTTCCAACCAGTACTGGAAAGCCTGGCTTGAGAGGTGAGGGCTCAGTTTAGAAATGAGCAGCTCGCGGAATTGTGGGTGCTTGCCCTCGCCGAAGATTTTCCACATATCACGATGACCCAGTGCGCTGTAACTGGCCACCTTCAGCTCAAGCAGATGGTTTTGGTTCGGGTTGAGATCAACAGCATGGACACGGCGAGGGTTCTTCTGAAGGTAGTCCAAGATATTGTCTCCGGCGCTAGTGATGGCCAAGATCACATCGTCTGAGCCGATGTTCAGCAGTCGGTGATCCACGCGGGGATCTTCCCAAGTGAAAGCGTAGATGTACTCATTTTGGAACTGCGTGTGCTTAGGGAGCATGTCATTGTAGTGAATCCGGTAGTGGTGGTTTTGGTAGAAAGAGCACGGGAGAGGAAGGTTGGCGCTGAGGTTGATTACAGCAGATTCATAGGCCTTGGATCGAACCTCGCTTGTGCTCTTCTGAACGGCCTTATCCATCTCAGTTTGGTGGTTGGCAGGGTGTAGATAGGGAGACTCGGTGAACGAAGCATCCAACTTTTCGATGGTGGCTTGGCTGGAGGGAGTAGAGGCAAACTCCTTTGGGCAGCCGACAAAAATATAGTAGGGAATACCACCCAAGAGGTAGTTGCGCTCACTGGCCGAGATCACGGTTCCAAACTTGTACTCGAGATAGTCACGGCGAGCAGCCTCCAGGTTGACTCGGTCAAAATCAAACCACGCACGCCAGAAGACTCGGCCAAGCCAGTTGACGTGTCGGTTGAATGCTCCACCAATATAATTGCGGGAAGAGACGTCGACAATGCTTTGCACTATTCAGGTGTGAGCAGCTATTCTAAAATACCTCTGGTCGCTACTTACCATAGAAGTCACAGACTCCGATCAAGCCAGTTGGCTTCAGGCGCGAGGTCAGGGAGTCGACGACACTGTAGTAGTCTGTAAGGTGATATTAGTATGAGTAATTCGAATTTACCCCTCAAGCAGCTGAAACTCACCTGGAATCATAGAAAGACTATAGCTCATGGTGATCATGTCCGCTCGATCCGTTGCAGCCTCTGTGGATCGGGGGTCGACCTGCCTCTCTGGAAGACGGAAGGATCGCGCATCCTGGCACAGAACAGTGACATTCTTCCATCCCAGGCGCTGGAAACGCTGGCGGGCAACCTCACAGAGAGATGGCGAAAGGTCGACGAGGTACACGTGGTCGAAGAATCTCTCCACGGGGACGAAGGCGGACATGGCTTCAATGTTGTAACTGTGGATGAATAGTTAGTATTTGCCAATTATTGATTAAATTCACCGGCCTAATCTCATATGTAACTCACCCAGTACCACCGCCAATCTGTCGAATCTGTCAGCTTTATTCTGAGGAACAGTCCACTGGCAGTTTCAAAAACTTACATCCACCCACACAGCCTTTCCGGACTTGATTTCCTTGCTCTCAACTTTATGCTTCAGTTGCGCCGCAATGAGACCCAGCATATCTTCGCGGCCACGTAGAAGGCGACGTCGAGTAGCATCGTAGACGCTGGCCTAAAATAGAACATGGAAAACGGGTTATTTTTGGCACGGCACTCGCTGTATACTCATTGGTACGCACCTGAGTTTTGTAAAAGCTCTCAAGCGCATCTTGTTGATCTCCCGCCTGGCTATCGTGAGGCTTCAGGAAACTGGCCCAAATAAACTTGAGGTAAGTGAAGACGCCATGGTTGAGGTCAATCTTGACTGGTTGGAAGGAGACGAAGAGAACCAGTGCGACCAAAGCGAAGACTAGGAAGGCCGCCCCGGCGATGTAGACGTGTAGCCAGTCCATTGAGGGACTTGTCAGAAAATCGGCAAACATTTTTCAGAAGAGGAGAATGGAGGGGGAGGGGTAGGGG